>JAHXMU010000383.1:1592533-1624251 GCA_019455685.1 Philornis downsi | reverse complement strand
GAAAACGCAAGAATACAACGCAGGATGCAATAATGCTACGTTTTATGCAAAACAATGCAGACCTCGAAAAAGGGGACCATGTAAAATTGGAAGAATTGCGGAATCTTTTTGCGGCTTAGTAATTTCCACGTGAGTTCGATCAACGCATCCTACTACACCGGGAATACCAAATTTTTGCATGAAGTGGCGCTTAGACAAATTTTGTTCATCAACTGTCATTTTCAATCTAATTCACCCAGGACAAATATATTTTTCTAGAGCAATAAGCACTCGATTTAAAATTTTGCAGGTGGTGCTCTGTGCTAAGGTCACATTAGCGTCTTTTCCGACCCCTCGTTGAAATCCTCCTTCTGCTAAAAATCTTAATGTGGCAGCAAGCTGTAGTTCTGCCGGAAAGGATGACTTGGGCAGTCTCAATTTTATGCAATGTAAAATGTTACGAAATGTATCTTTGTTGATAGTTTTTATTAAAAGTATATTGAATGTATAGGTACTTAAGTACATACGTGTGTGTACTTAGGTAGTGTCGCCCATATCCAGAGGATTTGAGTGATTCCGCTTTGTAGTTTTGCTTGCGTATTCATTGGTTTGGTATACAGTGGACACTAATACCGCATTCATTATTTATTTATCCTTTATTCATTTATTTGTCCTTATTATTTATTTATCCTTTAATTTTATGCACAAAAAATCACAAATAGTAGTTTTAATAACTAAATTTTATTTTCAAGTCAGTATCAGCTGTTTACAACTTTTGTTTTCGAACTTCATTTCATATGAGAAAATGAAACAACAAACCACTTCATTTGCAGAACATCCAAAACGTTAACTTTTCAAATCGCATTTTACTTTAATTACTACCACTACTTTTTTGGAACATACCTGTATATCTTTTAGAAGTGACGAAAATATAATTCTTTTTGAATAACTTCCACTTTTTTTGTTGGGTTTGTGGATAAAAAAAAGTGCCTTTGTTGACACTTTTCATGCAGGAAAGTGTCTTCGTTGACACTTTCCACATGGAAAAATGCCTTTGTTATTTATTTTAATATAGTAAAATGTCTACGTTGACACTTTTCATGGAAGCTAACGCTTCCATCAATACCAGCCAGATGGAATTATGAATGGTTTTTTTTTTTATCGTATCACCGTTCACGAAGTGTTTGTGTAGAAACAACATTGCTATCGAGAAATTATTATTATGAAATTAATGTCTTATCCAGGCAAATATCCAAAAATTATTTTTCTTGTTGAAATAAGTGTATAAAAGTTGCACAAAAATTTCAATTCAGCAAAAGAGAATGTAAGCAAAAAAAAAAAAAATACAGCTGATGTTCATTGAAACTCATTCTTACGCGATTAGTTCAATATTTGTTAAAATTCCTGCAATTTCTATCAACTTTTTTTTTTTTTTTGAAATAACCAGAAAGAGATAAACCAACTAAAGAGATACATTGCCATTGTTTGTCGTATCTACTCATGACTTTTTCGGCATTTATATAATTTAAGTTTGGAAGTTCTCGCAGAGCGGCCTCTACCCTTTCCTATCATGCTTTCGCGGTTCCCCAGGGGGCGTCGCGGACCCCCTTTTGAGAACTACCGTTCTAAAGATATGTGATATTTTAAAACCCTCTTTCAGGCTGTTGTATGGCAATCGAAACAAATATAGTAATAAATTACCTTCACCCCAAGTATACAAGTAAAAAAACTTATTAAATACATAATATTACGGCTACATACATATACAGGGAAGTACTTACTTTGCAGAATTTTATAAAATTTTCCACAATTATCGATTTATCATTTAATGTCATCTGACCGGTGAAACGAACACCCAACGTTTTGAGATTCTCCTTCTTTTTGGTTGGTAACTTATTCATATGCTGGAAAATGCCCTCCTCCACTTTGTGCGAAGCATGCGGTTCAAAATTCTCCGTAATGACAAATGTGGCCAGAGGTTTTGGAGCCGCAGTTGAGGAGGCCGCATCATTGTTACTCGCTGTCGTGGCTGAAGTCGAAGACGATGTTGCCCCTGCTCCCGCCGACGACGAAACACCCAACATGGAAAAGTCACTGCGACCGTGAGTATTGCCCCCCTCGGAGGATGTGTTTGAGTTGGAAGCATTCAAATGTGAATTAGGATACGTTAACGATGATAATTCCATCGATGATTCATTGGAATTAGAACTGTGGACTGAATTCACGTGATGTAAATCGTAGAGTGTATGTTTGGAATCATGATCGTACATGTCAACGGACATGGGGGTGGGATGACTGGAACTACTGTTGGAGTTGCCGTTGTGATGATGCGAGGAAGACATGGCGGCGGGAGTCTTGCGTGAGGAACGTGATTGTTTGTGTGGCGTATCCAAGTCTATGAGACTGTTATTGTTGGCACTCAAGGAAGTATCCAGTTTCGTGCCTATGGCTGTGGGACCATTGGAAGCATTCGATGCTGCCGAGCCATGCACATTGGGATGACGATCATGGGGATTGTCACTGTAATCATTGGAGTGGCGCAAATATTTCATAAACTCAAATGATCCATCAAAATGCTGTTGCGATGCCTGTGGGAGACCTGCTGAGGAGTTTGTGTTTGCCCCATGCGACGATGACGGCACATGACCCTGGCCATGGTGCTGCAATGACTGTTGCTGCTGATGATGGGGATTTTGTGCGGCGGCAGTCCATCTTTGCTGATGCTGCTGGAGGTGCATCAGGGGATGTGTTTGGGGTAGCTGTTGCTGCTGATGATAGTTACCATACTGTGGTTGTTGCTGCTGTTGCTGCACGGAAGTTGGATGAGTATTTTCTAGGTTAGAGTTTCCATCGTCACTATTATTCATGGCATCGCCTCCCGCATTGCCATTGAGATGTGCATGATGATGAGGGGGCAAATTCTGCTGCTGCTGTTGGAATTGTTGCTGTTGTTGTGACGTCACATTGCTATTGTTGTAGACTTGAAAATCCTCGAATGTGGAGGAAAACCTCAATTCGCCGTTACTTAAATATTTCGAAAATTCCGAGGGGTCATTAAGGGAATTTAGGAAGAACGAACTAAAATTACTCGATATACAAGACATCTTTGCGGGAGATGTTAGGGCGGGCCGGTGTATTACGTTATAATCTCTTGGGGATGTTGTTGTCGTGGTGTTGAGGCCAACTTAGTGGGGTTACAGGTGCTGTCTTTTCTTGTTTCTTGTTTGCTTTTCGCCGGTGACCGCCAATTGTTTGCAAAATACCCAACACAACTGCGTGTACTTGCCCCTGCTGCTTGTACTGCTATTGATGCTGTTTTGTTTTGATTCGATTTCGTTTTACCCACTTTTCTTACTATGCGGAAGTTCCTCTTCCACCGATTGTTTGTTTTGCAATTGGTATCCCACTTTGCAGCTATGCTGACGGTGTGTTGTTTTTGTTTTTTGCTTTGCTCGTATGTGGGTTAGTGAGTGACTTTAGTTCTCTCTGTGTGCTTACTTGCTTGTGTGTTTTGTAATTGTTTGTTGTTGCCGGATTTTCCTGTTGGCTGCCGTTTTTTTGCCTCTATTATGCCGTTGCCCTTGTTGTTGTTGTCATCGTCATCAAGTTGTAGAGGAGTGTTGATGCCTCGTTCAAATCTCAGACACCAGGGCACACACACAAACTCGGTCGCATATGCACGTGCAGCGAGCAACTTCAAGCACAAGTAGTAGCGCCAGACAAACAGACAGACTGAAAAACAAAAAAAAAAAGTTGAATACGTATCCACAAGTATGTTAAGAATCCCACAACGAATAGTCTTTTCCTCACAGTGCGTGCATATGTTGAGCAAAGGATGGGGGGGAAACGACGATGACGACAACACACAGTAGCGTGCGCACACACTCACACGGCTATGAACACAGTTGGGATGATAAAATTTGTTCTGTGGTACATTTTTCATGTGCAGGTTTACGCGTAGTGTTGTGGACGATATGCATGTTCACCGTTTCAGCAATCACGCCCACACCAGGGCCGGTGTCAATGAAAAGACTTGGATTTTTTTTCGTTTCTTTCGATTTCCATGGTATGTTAAGACAATATCGAAAGCTATTGTTTTCAGAAATGGCTTCACTCACTATATGTAAAAAAGCGTTTGCCCGTTTTAGAACTGGACATGGATGCATCTAATGGCTTACCTATTTAGATATCGTTAGTTCCAAAATGTGGTTACATCAGGCCCTAAGTATACTCGTACCTAATTACACCTAATTTGATCTGAACCTTAATTCATATATAACAGATCTGTCACAGAAATCATGCAGAATGGTTATATTTCCATATTTACCTCTCATCTCTTCTTACCGATCGATTGATTGATTTTCAAAAGTATCAACGTCCCTGCTTTTCTTGACTGTGTACCACTACTTAGTGGTGAGAGAGTAACCTCGAGCTCACCTTCATCGTTTTTTGTATCGAATTGGCGATGGTATTTGCCATTATCCGAAACTTCCGGCGCTCTCTATCGATACTTTCACACTACTATGAATACAGGGTCAGAGTTCCAAAACCGGTGACGATTTTGTTGATTGAAATCAGCTGGAAATAGCCGCCGAATGAAATCATCTTGAAATACCGCTGACTATCTGCACTGTAAAAAAGTGTCTTCATCGGCATTTTTCATAGACAATTCCGTTGACCGTGTGCGTATGTGAAAGAATCTTAAAGGACACTTAATAATCAAAAATGTGTTTTCGTGAATACAAAAGTATCTTGATAGAAATATTTCATATAGAAATGTGTGTCCATAAGTATTTTTCATACAGAAAATTATCTTCGAAAGGACTTTTTACATGGGAAAGTATCGTCATTAGGCCTTTTCATATAGAGAGTCTTTATATGAACTTATATAGTAATGCCATACTTTTCAAACACACACATGTGGATACATAATTGTCAAATACAACTTAAAACGCTGTAAAATCCATAAAAATTAGCCGAATGCTACCAATTTTTTTTCTTATTTATGATTTTTATTTGTATAAAAACAAAAAACAAAACAAATTTCTTCAGTATAAAAGCATAAGTTCTAATATTAACGCAACATAATAAAAAAGTCAATGTATCCACTTTTGCACGTTTTAAAAATATCTTCTTTGGGTATGATTTTTTAGTATTTGGTCCAGAGTCTAGGGTATGTTTTTCTACTCTGGTAACACTGGAAAGTGAAAGAAAGCAAGTGGATTATTTACCGTTATTTGAGCTGTGTATTATTTGAGTTGTGCGATCAAAAAACAACTAATTTTTGCAGTTGTTGATTTTTTGCCGAAAAAAAAACAGGTCGTTGCAACGGAAAATCAAATTGTCGAAATAACAAAAAATAATGAGTCAGCCCGGCAAATTGCAAGAACATTAGGAATTTGCCACCGGACAGTGCTTCAAGTGCGAAAGAGACGAAATGTTAATTCTCTAGATGTAAAAAAATCGCGTCTCAGCTTACTCACGGAAAGAGATGCTCGAGCCATGGAACGTTTATTGACTAATAAACAGGCGAAAACACCAAAGCAGGCAGCAGCCGCCATAAACAAACCTGTAAGTGAGTGGACAGCACGAAGAGCCCTACAAAAAATTGGCCTAACATCGGCTATTAAGCAAAAGAAACCTGCACTATCCGATAAAAATGTGAAGGCTCGTCTTAAGTTTAGCAAGGAGCACAAAAATTGGAGCGTGGATGACTGGAAGAGAGTAATATGGTCTGGTGAGACAAAAATTAATCGATATCAGTCGGATGGTAAAGAGTACTACTGGCACCGGCCATATGAGACTTTGAAAAAACACCAGGTCAAAGAAACCATGAAGCATGGAGGGGGTAGCTTGATGATTTGGGCCTCATTCACATGGTGGCACCTCGGACCATTGGCAAAAATCGACGGTATAATGAGAAAAGAACATTATCTACGTATTTTATTTATTTTTATTTATTTACCTGATTTTGTAGACCACAGTGCCTATCCGGAGGAGGAAGTTATATTTCAACAGGATGGAGACCCGAAACATACGGCTAAGATAGTCAAAGATTGGCTTTCAAAGCAAAAGTTTCAAACCATGCAATGGCCAGCTCAAAGCCCCGATCTAAACCCGATCGAAAATTCGTGGGCTTTGTTAAAGAAAAGGCTAGCCCTATACGAAAATCCCCCCAAAATTTAAATGAACTGTGGTCCCGGGTTCAGACAGAATGGACCAGTATTCCGAAGCGCCATATAGAAAACTTGGTTGAAAGTATGCCAAATAGAGTAAGAAGCGTCATAAAATCCAAGGGACTCTGGACCAAATACTAAAAAATCATACCCAAAGAAGATATTTTTAAAACGTGCAAAAGTGGATACATTGACTTTTTTATTATGTTGCGTTAATATTAGAACTTATGCTTTTATACTGAAGAAATTTGTTTTGTTTTTTGTTTTTATACAAATAAAAATCATAAATAAGAAAAAATGCTAATTTTTATGGATTTTACAGCGTTTTAAGTTGTATTTGACAATTATGTATCCACATGTGCTCGCCACTGTAGAATTCAATTCTAAAATTAATGAAAGAAATTTATAATAAAATTCTATTCTTTTTTAAATGTCACAAACGATTATAGGAGTATAATAAAAAATGTGCTTTATTTGAAAATTTCTAAAAATAAAAATTAATTTGTGAAACGTAATTTAAAGTAATGAACATTTCTGTAATAAAGTTGGATGTTTGAAATAAGATCTCTAACGCATACGTAATAAAGATGTTAAATTAGTTTACAATAATTGTAGAACTTCTTTTTTGTTTAATTTGTTTGATAATTTGGTAAGTTTAAGTTATTTAGTACAAGGTATTAGATAGAAGTATCACCGAAGATAATAATCAAATACTGTAAAACCGTTTTCACAAAAAGATTATAATTGAAAATTTACGTACATAGTATTATCATTCTCATTGTCCATATATTTTCGTTACTTATCTAAGAATGAATCTTGCTACTGTCAACTGTCAATGGGGACCGTTATTAAAAAATGTTGAAGGATTTTTTTACACTGAACTGCGCCGAAGCCATATCCGTTTCAACAGCATTTGGTTCCAGCTAGATGGAGCAACTACACACAAAGTCAGACCGGTTATGACGGAGCTCTGACTGTTTTTTTTGGGTTTATGTCAAACAAGAGGTGTACGAAACAAAACCAAAGAATTGGACTGAATTAAAATAATCCATTAAAACAATAATTGGGCGATCCCGACTAAAACCCTTCAGGTGTCGCATAAGCGTGAATGAGCATTGAGGTCATTTACGGTCTATCATCCAATTAGTTATAGAAAACAGAGTTGAATTTTCTTCACAATAAAAAACTAAATGAAATACATTGATTAAAAAAAAGTTATTTTGGTTTTTTATTGTAGCACAATTGGGTGTAGCTCCAATAGTTCTAATTTGCATACGATTTAGTAAGGACTTTAATTGCATTTTCTTAATCTGAATCGGCGTACGCCGACAAATAATATTATATTACAAATGACCGATTTAAAAGACATATTCTTAGGATCATATTTTTTTTCAATAGCTCCAAATTCAGTTAAATTTTAAACTCGTTAAACGTTTGTCAGAGAGGGATCCGCAGTATGAGAAAGCAGTGCATTGCTATGACGCTTCTGATAACTCCCGTACAAATTGGTTCATTTTTCGAAATTTAACCCTTCCTCCTTCCTTCTAATAATTAAAAATTGTACATCGTAATGCCAAATTCGTGGACAGCAATTGCTCAAAATGTTTTCAATTGTACTATAGTATATGTCTGGTAAAATTTGAAAAAATCTACAAGATATGATGCTACTAGGGTGATCATTTTTTTCGTTCAAATTTGTCCTTCTATTATTTCTGGACGAATGATTTTAGAAAGTTATGGTTTTTCTTTTGTTGTGCTTCAATACAAATCCATATTTTGTAAGAAAAAAAATTAACTGCGCCCTTTCTGGCACCCTGCATACTTTTACACCAACGCAGAAGGTCGTTGGGTGAAGATATACTCGCACGTAATTTAGTTCAAACGCCTGAAAGTTCTGTGTGTTGTTATTATATGACACTAAAAAAGTTCAGATTCGTTTTGGCCTTTATACTATAAATTTTGATTTAAAATACATAAAAAATGTTTCTATATGACTAGGACCTAATTAGACTAGAAGTGACATAATTAGATCTGATTTCATCCAAAATTATCCCGAAACTAATTAGATCTGATTCCAGATGTTTCCCCATCATGTGAGATTACACTAGATTTTCGAATATCAAATCACATGTATTATGTACTCGTATAAGGTTACTGTTATATCCTGTAATTACTGATTTAGAATCCCGCATAAATCTTTGTTACTAGTGTGATCTGGCAACTTCATTTTTCCGTATGTCAGATCATGACAACATCGTCTGTGATTATTCAGTTCGATAATAATCATCCTCCTGAGAACAAACGGTAGTCAAATTCGTTGGATAATAATAATTAATAAACACTAGTATTCATCGTATCATAAGAAATGTCTATTGTTTTATTCAAGCTTAGCGTACAATAAACAGCGTGCAAATACAACAATTTCGTCTTCCGAAATTACGAATACAACAAAATGGATGCTTCACGCAGCTTGCGAAAATAACTGTGAGTGCTTCAACAGCTACAACAAGCAACTGCAGCATGGTGCAAAAATTTGATGTCTTCGATTCTACAAAGGAATCTTACCGAAACTACATTCAACGCTTCAAAAATTACACGGAATTGAATAATATCAATACCGATAAGGAATACTGCGCAAAACTGCTTTTAAATTCCATTGGCGCAGACAATTTCAGTATACTGTCGGCGCTGGCGGCACCGAAGATGCCAACAGAGCTGCAATATGACGAATTGCTACAACTGTTGGAATCACATTTGGCGCCGAAGAGAAATATATTAGTGGCTCAACATAAATTTCTCTCGAAAAATCAGCATGAGCGTGAATCAATAGCGAAATTTGTAGCCGTACTTCGCGGCATGTAAATGTAATGCCTCCATAGCTGATGTTTTCCTCAGAGCCCAGTTCATACGTGGAATCTACGATAGTAGCATAAGGGAGCAACTCCTTATGTCCAGCACAGCAACATTCGAGGACATCGTAACAAAAGCATTGGTGCTAGAAGCGGCAAAAATTGACGCTAGAGAATTGTCACAAACTTCAACAAATACATCAAATGTGGGCATAAACCAAGTCCATCCCAAAAGAAGGTCACCGAACCACCAAACTTTTCGACAAAGAGCTAATATCGACTACGATGAATTGGGTATATCGGAGTTATGTATGCGGTGTGGCAGAAATAACCACTTTGCTAAAGAATGCAAAACAAACAAAAATAAGTTAAAATGCACGTCATGCAACAAAACAATTCATGTAGCTAAAGTCTGCATTTCCACACTTTTGGCGGATGGTCCTAATGCTGGTTCTGGGGGTAGTCATGGCACGAGGAGATATACTAATCTGGTCCAGAATGAGAGTGATCAATATGGAATCTACAGAATTGTCGACGTATACCAAAACGATTATTTGCAATCCAATTCAAATATGCAAATGTTCTAATTGAAGGGAAACCTGTGCGATTTGAAGTGGATTCTGGATCCGAATATTCCTTTCTGCCACTGAGCCAATTCAAAGCCTTACAACTCCAAACAATTATCCCCAACGAATATTGTCTTTCGTTCTTATACCCAAAATAAACTTATTCCAGAAGGTAAAGTCAAGGTCAAAATACGGTTTAGCAATAAGATTATCAGCGAATACATCTATGTGGTGCCAGATGGTTGTACAGCGCTTATGGGTCGTGCTTGGATAAGACATCTTGGAATAAATTTAAAAGACCTGGATGAATTAAATTCTAATGTTATGACAATCAATGCAATAACCAATTCAGATGAAATTAGTCAATTGATGGCCGAATTTAAGGATGTATTTGAGCAGAGGATTGGATGCGTTCCAAAATACAAGGTTTGTCTGAAATTACGCAAAAACGCTACTCCAGTATACACAAAAGAGCGCCAAATCCCCTATGCCCTAACAGATAGAATTTGGTGGTGATTTCGAAAGCGGATGGAGGTGTACGCTTATGTGTTGATTATAAAGTCGGCGTAAATCAATGTCTTGTGGATGCACACTATCCAATTAGGAAAATAGACGAAATTTTCAACAGCCTGCGGAACTCCAAATATTTTTGCCGCCTTGATTTGTATAAGGCATATCTACATGTACCAGTCGACGAAGCATCAAGTGAAATTCAAACAATATCTACGCATAAGGATACTTTCCGCATGAATCGGCTCTCTTTCGGCATAAAAACAGCTCCATCAGAATTCAAAAGCATAATAGAGCAAATCCTATGCGAAGTTCCAAAAACAGAGTCATATTTTGATGACATCGTAGTACATGGGACATCCTTGTCTGAATGCAAAACAAATCTTCGGGCATGTTTAAAGCAGCTCCAAAAGTATGATTTACATTTAAACGTTTCAAAATGTACGTTTTTTGAAAATAAAATCGAATTTTTGGGACATACTATACAATTTAATAAAATTCAGAAAATGTCTTCTAAAATAAAGGCGATTATAGATATGCCAATCCCTAAGTCAGTTGAAGAAGTTCGACGTTTTCTAGGCATGGTAACATAATACGACAGATTTATACCAAAAGCTTCTACCATGATGGCCCTGCTACGACGCCTACTTCAAAAGAATTTAGCATTCAAATGGACAAAAGATTGTCAAAATTCCTTCGATTCATTAAAAAGAGAAATTGTTAGCGATCGCGTTCTCATGCCATACAATCCAAAATTGCCACTTCATCTTGCATGCGATGCTAGTCCAACAGGTATAGCGGGAGTTTTGTCACACATAGTTGAGGATGAAGAAAGACCGATCGCGTTTGCGTCAAGGTCCTTGACGGCAGCAGAGCAAAATTACTCGCAATTGGACCGAGAGGCATTGGCAATAGTGTTCGCGATTCAGCATTATCATGAATATCTATACGGAAGATTGTTCAAGCTTGTAACCGATAACCAACCATTGGCCCGAATTTTTCATCAGAACTCTAAATTACCTCAAATGACTTCCTCGAGACTTCAACGTTATGCGATCTTTTTAACACGATATAACTATGAAGTCGTAACTAAGAAAAGTGAAGAGAATGTCAACGCGGATTGCCTTTCAAAGTCTTCTATTTATGCGGGTAGAATTCAATCAAATTGTATCGACACCGAAGTTCGTCTATTATGTGAATCAATTGTAAATCAGATAAGTTCATCAACACTTACTTCTACTTCTATTCGAGAAGAAACTGAAAAGGATGAAAATCTTGCCAATATCCTCAAAGACTTACGAAATAACTGTTCAGCTGAATCGGATTACACAATTGATTCTGATATATTATTTAAAGGGTCCAGAGTTGTCATTCCGGCATCTCTTCAAAAATTTGTCTCAGAGGAACTTCATCATACACATATTGGTATTACAAAAATGAAACAGTTGGCTAGAAGGTAGGTGTATTGGGTTGGAATTGATAAAGATATTGAAAAATTCGTGCGTTCCTGTGTGGCATGTGCAACTGTAAAAAAAATCCCCCAAAAGCAATGTTACATCCATGGGAGGAACCAGAGAAAAACTGGCAGCGAATACATATAGATTACGCGGATCCATACCAGGGGTATCATTTTTTGATTGTAGTTGACGCGAAATCTAAGTGGGCATGTGTTCGTCTGCCCCAACGTCATCTTCGACTTTGGAAATACTTAAAAATATCTTCGCAAGAAATGGATATCCCGATGTTATGGTCTCTGACAACGCCACAATTTTCAAGAGCGAAGAGTTCACAGCCTTCTGTACAAATGCAGGAATATTCCAGAAATGTATTGCTTCAGGTCATCCAGCCACGAACGGGTTACCCGAGAGGAACGTTCAGACATTGAAACAACGACTAGCGTCCATGTCATCTGATTTTTCTCTTATGGCAACGAAAATAAGAGAAATCTTATTTAAATACAGAGTCACACCTCTTCAGAGCGGTAAGACACCCTCAGAACTCTATCTGGGAAGACAAATAAGGTCAAAATTGGATACCTTAAAACCTACCAAGTTCGAGAAATCGACAGTCACTGAGAGATCGGCTCGGCAGTTAAATGAGGGAGATCGTGTGCAATCCAGAAGCTATTCGTCAAACAAGCCGTGCTGGAAATATGGTGTTGTCGTCAAGAAGCTAGGCCGCCTCCACTATATCATTATGCTTGACGACGGATTTTTAATTAAACGCCACATCGATCAACTTCGTTCCACTGACGTCAAAAGTGGTGAGTCAGTAACCTGTCACCAACCAAAATCAAATGTTTCGGTCCAAAGTGAAGAATCCGACCGTCATATATTATATCATCCAATGACGAGTCTGCCACTAGCCACAGTGATGATAGTCTAATTGTACAGAAAACATCACTATTTCGGGGCAACGGAAATTAACTTTAATGCTTACATTAAACCACCCTGTATTACCCTCCCTCAAATGTCAAACTTTCCATTCGCGCATTCCATTTGAAGGCAGTACTACCAAATGGAATAGCAAACGAAAATTTGTACAAACGGAATTTCGTTAGCAGAACATGCATGCATTGGAAAAGAAATTCCATTTGAGATTAATATCAGCCTTAAAAGAGGAAGCCAAGGGAAAATATGAATTGATACGTAGCTAAGCGGGAAATCGTTTACCTTCTCATACAACATTAAAAAAATATATATCGACAAAGATCTTCTTCTTCTACTCAGGTGGGTGGCGACTAGAATAGACATAATTATCTATTATATGCCGCCCGTAAAAAATATTTCAAAACGCTTCGATCTTCTCCTCCAATTCGTCACACCAAGTTTCGATAAAAATCAGTACAGACAATTCGGGCAGGTAAACTGACTTGTAAAGCGTGTGATTAAAATCTGTTATAAAATGTGTGATGAGATGTGGTAAATTAAAGCACAATTAAAACATTTTTAACGTTCTGGGGGTTATGTTTTAAAATTTTAGCAAGCAAATTGAAGTAAGTATAATTTCCGAATTGGGGATTACATCGGAAGGATTAAATTTCGGAAAATCGATCAATTTTCTGTGGAGATATAAGAAGAACTATTGCAATATCTGCCGTGGCTGTTCTCAAAACCAAACGCATGATGTGTGCCAAATTTCAATGAATTCAATACAACTGATTGGAAGATATTGACAGAACAAAATATGAGTTAAATCGGTTCTATTAACTCGGTACATATTTAGTTGGTATTTGACCATTTTTTTAAGTTCTACAGATAATTATAATTTAGCACAACGAACGCAATCTAGGCTACCTATCAGAAATTACAGAGCGGAGCTGAATTTTGGGGCAACGGTCAATTTATATGGATAGTACGAGAAGACTGAGGTTTTTTTTACTAAAGGCTCGATGAGTATCAAGTTCTAGTGCAGCGAAATAAAAGGTATAAACCTACAAATATGCACATCGGGTAAATCGATCATATACTCGTATATATATGTAGAGTGCCATAGAGAAAACTACGTCCTTTCACTTGAGTTTTTCAAACTTTGGCAAGCATTATAAATAAACCTTCCAGTAGAAATATATTGAATTTCAGAAAGTCTATCAATTTGTTTTGGAAGCCCGAGATGCGTGGGTCGGCGTAGCCGTTTTACAATCCCTTCCTAAGATATTAAGATATGACAAGTTTTAAGTAATTTCATAAAAATGTACGACAAAAGCCTGATCTTTGTTCTTTTCACGAGGAAAAATACCACAAGATATTCTTTCCTTGTGGCAGCAAAAATGTATGTAAGTTATTGCGAATTCAGTGTTGAAAACAAAACAATTTGACTTCCATTTTTTATATGGCCGGAAATTAGGTCCAAGAGGAAAAAATTCCACAAGACATTATTTGTTCGTAAAAAAATTAAGCGGCATTGCCAGCTTTTCTTGTATTGATTTCCAACACTGAAATAGCAACAGCTGATGTTTTTAACGTCATAATATGTTCGATATGTATGTGTAAAATTGTTAAGTTGCTTCTTTTTATTATTATTATTATTTATTATTTCCATTATTTTGCGCTGATGGATGGATTTTTTCTGAGGGCGGGGGAACTGAGTTCACCTCTTTTAAGGCTGAATGACGAGGCCCCTGAACTTGAGAGGGCTGAAGTCGATCGGAGCATAGGTTTTGTCCGTTCGCGTAGGTCGCCAGGTATGGATGGGATAACTGGAGAAATGGTTAAGGCCATTTGGAAGGTTATTCCGGACTATCTGGAGGCTTTGTTCAGGCGTTGTGTGCGTGAGGGCTACTTTCCATGTGAATGGAAGGTGGCCCGTGTCATTGTTCTTCTGAAGTCCCTGATAAGGTTAGGAGTAATCCTAGATCATATCGGGGAATCAGTCTTCTTCCAGTACTTGGGAAAGTGCTGGAGACTAAGTGAGAAGATCTCTGACGGAGCGTGCGTTTGGCAATTTGGCTTTACCAAAGGCAAATGTGCTGAAGACGCCTGGATGCATGTCAGAAATACGGTTAGCGGTTCTGACGCAAAGTACGTCTTGGGTATTTTTGTTGACTTTAGAGGGGCGTTTGACTATTTGGAATGGGGTCCCGTTCTAAATAAGTTAAGGGAAGTGGACTGTCGAGAGATCGGACTATGGGGAAGTTATTTTTCGGACAGGAAAGCTTGTGTGGTGGGTGCGGGTAGGAGGGTCTGGAGGGACGTTGTGCGCGGTTGTCCTCAGGGATCCATCTGTGGGCCATATATATGGAACTTCATGATGGATTCGTTACTGAGGCTGCTTGCAGAGGAATGCAGTGTCAGTGCTTACGCCGATGACCTGCTTATCATGGTTGAGGGACAATCCCGGGCTCAGATCGAGCACCGGGCCTCAGCCTTGATGAGTATGGTCGCGAGTTGGAGTGAGAAGTGGGCGTTGCAGTCTCTGTAGACAAGACTGTGGCAATGTTGCTGAAAGGTAACCTTTCTGCCAGCAGACGGCCTACTGTCAGATTCGCTGGCAGTAGAATACGTTGCGTGACGGAAGTTAAGTATTTAGGGGTGACTGTGGGGGAGAGGATGACATTCATTCCTCATGTTAGGGAGTTAGAGAGGAGGATGACCTGTGCCGTTGGCATGGCGAGGCGCATTCTACGGACGGATTGGGGGTTTTGTAGGCGTGCTGCTCGTATAGTCTACCGCGGCTTATTTGTTGCCTGTGCAACATATGGGTCGTCGGTGTGATACGAGGCGGTCACGACCTCTGCAGGATATCGTTTGATACAGTCATGCCACAGCGGGTGATTTTGCTTGCTTGCATGCCGGTATGTAGAACGGTTTCCACAGATGCTCTGCAGGTTTTGATGGGAGCTGTCCCTCTTGACTGCGAGGTTCTGCGTCGAGCAGTAGACTTCCGGGTGAAGAGAGGATGCTCTGTGGCTGGTATAGACCTGGTGAGGGATGTACAGGCCATTGAAAATCTGAGTAGGGCGGAACGCAAGGCAGTTTTGGGAGAATGTGTGACAACCAGATGGCAAGCCAGATGGGATCAGTCACACAAGGGTAGAGCCACGTACGCTTTTGTGCGGGATGTTTGTTTCGTCAATGGGAGTCCTGACTTTGGTTTCTGCACAAAAGAGGCCTGGCTGACAGTAGTGCTTGTGACTGTGGGCATCAGACAGAGGATTGGAAGCATGTGTTGTGCGACTGTCCTCTGTATGATGATATTAGGGATTTGGACGCATTAGGGATTGTGAGGGTTGGGGATAGTTGGGACGTGACGGACATGATATCGTCAAGGGATAGACTGGCTGGAGCTCGTCACTTTGCAGGCAGGTTGTTTGCAAGGCGCCGGGCCAGGAGGGAGCGTTATGGGTTGTCTTGGTGGGTTAATTGGTGTTAGGTATTGGGGGCTCTGCTGTGAAGATGCACTGTCATGTGTGTTGCGCAATGTGCAATGCATGTGGAGGTGTGTTGGAGCAGCATCCCTCTGTACTCTTATTTTTCTTTGTTTCTTATTCTTCTTTTCTTCCCTTCTTCTATTCTTCTCCTTCTCTTTTTCAGTTTTGTATGCGTATGCATTGCGGGAAGGCATGTAGCTGCAAATTGTTGCAGGTGCATGGCTGCGCTTTGTGCAGACGGCTACGGTGGACGACCAGTTCCATGCAAGGTATGATGTAGTGAAACTGGAGCAGCTTTTGTCTGCGAAACCCTGACCAGAGGGTTTTTCATTTTCTGGTAGCACGGGAGACCAGGGGCCCCAGGAACATTTTGTTCTTGCCTGGTCGTGGTGTAGGACTCCTTGTGGGAGCATCGTGCTGGCTGTGGTTGCCCGGACATGTGTTTCTACGGATCTTGCATTATTTCAGGATCTCCTGAAGGTAATGCGAGAACTTGGGAAACACTGTTCTTCGTCTATCCGAGGTGTCTAGATAGGCCTCACTCCTACCCTTGAGGAAGTTCACTTCATACCAGTGACTTCAAAGGTACTTTGGCAGAGAGAGGAAATATGCCCTGAGGAAATTTTTCCAAGGGGACCTGTTTCCTATTTCTAAGGTGCTTCGACTAATCCTTCCGGGATTAGTTTGAGTTCCCCAAAGGGGCGCTGGCTGTCGCAAACACGTTCAAGAACAGTCCCATGTGTGGTGGCACACCGTGAGTAAGGCTATCAAAGCGAGACCCACGTTAAACCCGACAATTGTTGTTGTTCCATTATTTTGGCTTCAGTGTTGGAAATGAAAAAAGAAGTTAAACATTACCGCTTACAAAATATTCTCCTTGCGAAAAAATATAGTACCGTCAGGTAGAAAAATTTAGCCTAACGAAAAATGAAAATGTTTCAAAATATCGGCGAACTTTGGAAGCTTAGAAATTTGTTTTTAGGATTTTTTTTTCTAAAAAAAAAAATACTAAAAATACAGAAAACGTTCCTGTTGTTAATTTTATTAAAGCTAAGTTTATGCGTGTTTGTGTTTTTGATTTTTTTTGTATGAAGTTGTGCCGTATGCATCGCTTGGTGTCGTCGTCGTTGCCGTCGTCTTTTTACACACGCATCAAACACACACTGCCCTCACGCACACAGATACTCACTTGTATTACGGTCTCCCTCAATGTGGGGGGTCTTTGGGTCTCAGCTGCTGATACTGCTGCAGTAACAACGAATGTAATGTGCTGCTATTTGAGGTTGTAAAGTTATTCCTGTTTGTGTTTTTTTCTGTTGCTCTCTCCCCTGTTGTGTATGTTTTTTCTCTGATGATGATGTTGTTCTTTTTTTTTTGCTTTGTTTGAGTAGCAGAGCCTTTGTTGTTGCCGTTGGTGTCGTCGTCGATGTTGGCGTGATGACGATAATAATGGTGGTGGCGTTGGTAAAACACTCTCGTTTTTTTTTCTTGTGTGTTCTTCGTCGGGGATGCCTCTTAGTGAACTCAACAGCTGCTAGGTGTGATTGTGATTGCTGTTGTTGTTGCTGGTGTCGACGGTGTAATTGTGGTGATGATGATGGGGAGGACAACCAACAACGAAGCCAATGTTGACGACGACGATGATGAGGTTGACGATGAGACGTGGGTTATGTGTTAATAATACTGTTATGAATACAATGTTTACACTTTGTCAAATTTGTAAGATTTACACTACACTACACTACACTTGGGCTGATGGTGGGTGTGTGTGCCTGTTAGTATAAGTTGCTGGTGATTTTTTTGTTCTCGCCTCTTGTTTTCCGTAGAATTTGTTGGGCACTTTCCTCTGCCAGCTGGTTTAGGATGGAGGTTTAGAATGTCCTTGTTTGTATATTGAAATGAAAGGATATTATTTAACGCTTCTTGCTGTTGTTGTGTTTTTCTTATAGTGAAATATTTCTGTTATTATTGTTTAAGTTTATTTAAAGCTTTTATGTTCATTTTCTTTAGGAATATCTATAATTTACGTTTTGATTTCTCTTTTTTATGGTTTTCTATAAAACTAAACTTTTTCTCTTAAGTATGGCACATAAATTGTTGTTGCTGTTGTTAAAGTTTCTTATACATAGCTTCAGCTCTGTCATAAATACTTGAGTTTTCCTCGTAATTAGTAATTAATAATAAAAAATACTTGTTTCTTGTTTCGATTACATTTTCTATATACAAAAAAAAAATATAGTTTTCTTTCTTCAATTTGCTTTTTCATGAACATTTACCATATGTATCTTTTTCTAAGTTTCCATATTTTCTTTTTCTTATGGTACGATGATGATTCTATCTCTTTCTCATATGCTCGTCGCTCTTTACCACTGTGTGTGTTTGTGTGTTTATACAATTGCACTTTGCTTCTTTTTCTTTTTTATTTACTTTTATGTGGTGGTGTAATTTATTTGTTGTTTAATTTCACCGTTATTATTATTACTATTTGTTTAATTTCAATTTACTTTCTTTTTTCTCCTTCTTTTCGTTCTTTTACTTTTTTTATTGCGTTGTTGTAGTTGTTATTGTTGCTTGAATTATATCCGTTACTGTTGCTGTCGTCACCGTTCAAATAGTTCTGCAAACACAAGAGAAAAAAGAAACGTTTTATTAGTGTTGTTGTTGTTGTTGCTTTTGTTTTAATTTAATTTAAATCAATGGCAATATAATATGAAAGGTCAAATTAATAAACGAATCACGTCGTGAAGGGGTGACGGCTTATTTGTACGCCACCGCGATGTCATCAATGTTATTGTCGCTGTTCTCCGACTGGATCATGTCGAAACGTATACTTTAAGGCGTATCGAATGAAACACTTGATTTTCTTTTTGGAGGCGGGACTTCGAATGACGGGTGTTGAGGTGCTGATTAAGAAAGTAGCCGTCCGCGCTGTGCTACTGTCTTGCATGTGATCGTAGATTCGAGTTCCGATATGTGTTACTATTGTTGCGGATAATTAATTTTTCTTGAAATTTTCCTTTGGTTTTAATTTTCCCTACAGAATGTCCATTATGCTGTTTTACTTTTTTGCAGTGGAATACGCTTATAGCGAGATCGGTTATAACGACTTCTTACTCTTCCAATGACCAAACCAATTTTTCATAGTTTATAACGAACACACTTAAGACGGCCATGTTTATTGAGAACATCTTTTTTACCCCCGTTTTAACAAATTTTGGTACATATTCATAATTCTAGAAATTCGTCTATTCCTATTAACAAAAACAAATTCCGCTGTATCTCATGAATGAGACATGGAGAGCTTCCCACATTCAGTCAGCTTATAAGCATTCTATTTTTAATCTCACTGAACGGGACCTACGGTTTAACTACGATTCCGATCATCACAGTTCGAGAAGCATTTGCAAGACTTGTCGATTACTCGACTGCTCAAAGTGATCGTCAGACACATCGAGGCGACCGCCGCTCGAATAATGATAGGTGGCAGTTGAATCAATTATGCGAACGATAGTCGCATGTACTAACCATTGTGCCACGTTCGGACGTCTATTCATATTAGTAAGGTTTTTCTTTAACAATTTTGTAAAACTAATCTACCCAAAAGATACTTACAAAGATAAACGACTTAACTCGCAATTTATCGTTTCGAGATGCTACGTATTTAAAAAAAAATCGCTATCGTGGGAATTTATCATAAGTTATAACAATTTTAAAAACATATATCTTAAGGACATAAATAATTATAATAAAAAATGTCTTCTTACTTAGATACGAGGCCGGTCCCAAAACTAGCCGACCTAACAAATAAGACACAAAAAATTTCAGAAACAATTTCTTTACTTTTCAACATAATTTCCTTTTAGCTCAATACACTTTTTCCAGCGATATTCAATAACGTTTATACCTTATATTATAGAAAGATGTTAAACTCCTTAAAATAGCCATCAACCGCAGACTCCACCTCTTCTTCATTGTTGGCAAATCTTTTACCACCGATTCATTTTCTCTAGTTTTGGGAATATAAAATAGTCCGAGGGAGCTAAATCTGGCGAATAAGATGCATAATAAAGCAATTTGAACTTTAATTCATTAATTTTTGATATCGCAATAATGGATATGTAAACTGAAGGATTGTCTTGATAAAACAACACTTTCTTTTTCGCCAAATGCGGTCTTTTTCCCATAATTTCAGCACCTAAACACTCCAACAAATTGGCATAATATTCGCCGTTGAAGGTTTTCCTTTTCTAAAAATAATCAACAAGAACAACCCCATGCGAATCCCAAAAACAGACGTCACGACCTTGCCTGCAGATGGAATGGGCTTCGCCTTCCCGTTCACGATTCTCACATTCTAGTCCAGTGCTTTGACTGCTTCTTTGTCTTATGTATGTATGAAGTAAATCGACGCAAAAAGTCCGGCTATATTGCGTTGAAACATCACCAAACACTTTACTAAAACATCTGTTTTTGCTCTTGCGCACAGCTTTCTCATCTTCAAATTTTCGGTCAATATACGATGTATAGCACTTTTTGAAATGCTTAATATTTCGGCTAGCTCACGCACTTTCGGCCAACGATCATCCAATACCATTTTGTGGATGTGCGTGTCACCTCAATTGGTCAATTGGTTCTGGTAGCTCGTACGGCCTCGTTTAAACTTTGCTACCCAATATTTTATAGGCGTAAACGAAGAATCAAACTCCCCCAGAGTAGAATCTAGCTCGGCTTTAATATTGGTTGGACTGAGACCTTTCAAATGGAAATATTGAATTATACAACGGTGAGCAATTTTCTTATGACCACAAATTCACCGAGAGCGTTTATATTTTACGGCTCAAATAAAAATACTAAACAACGTGACGCCTTGAAACATAAAGCATATGTTTTATAAGATTGCCGTTTTTTTTTTTTTTGGTAAGGTTGTGATTGCTTGGCTCGGTATTCTTAGAGCGTGCATCTAAGATGGAGCAAAAAGAAGCACATCATACAGTATTATTTTCTTCGACAAAGACTAAAACGCAAGCCAGGCGACTAAAAAAGTGAAGTGAAGTGTTTATGCTCCCAACGATACCGTAAGAGCCAATTATGCGCAATTTTAATTTCGTCAATTTCGTTTCAGTCATTTAGAAATCAAGGACGCACCACGCTGTCAAACGTGAGGCCAAGCCAAAATTCACAGCTTTGCTGTACGTTTGCCAAAATTTTAATTCGCACATGCAATGTCAACAACTTGACAGTCTGAAGCAAACAATAGCCCAGATATGGCCAGCTTTGGTCAATAGGACAAAAATTGCTTTCCATAAGTACATTAGTCCGGACCTGACACGAAATGATTACTTCCTGTTCCTGCCTGTAGCGAGTGATTTTTGACGCAAAATTCCCCTCAAGAAATGTCCCCATGAGAGAGGCATAATGCCATTACCTTCAAAATGGCAGCAAGTTATTAAACAAAACAGTGCATATTTGAAATAAATCGGGTTATTCTAACTATGCTAAATAAAACTTTCTCCTTTTACTACGCCCTATATTAAATGACCTTTATCTCTTGAATGGTTTAATGTTATAAAGTTGTTAAATGAAATTTCTGTTTATCCGAATTAAATTTCTAATAGGAAGAGGAATTTCCTATAAGTAATCTTTTTACTTGCGATCGACCATTGCCCGATGATCGTTCCCATTACCTCGAGTTCAATCCCGCATACGGCCATTTATTATTATTTGAGCGGCGGTCACATCGACGTGTCTGTCGAACACTTCTAGTAGTTGACTAATTGACAATTCCAGTAAAGACCTCTCAAACTGTGACGTTTTTCTATAAAAGTTATCCATTCATCCAATATATAAGGCCATTAACCTTTTTTGATATTCTTATTCTTATATTTTTGTTTTTTTTTTTTTTTTTTATTTGTATACAGATATGCAAAGCATGTAAATTAGAGCTAAGAATGATGTGTATTATAATACAAATATGTGTGACATACGCTTACCACCAAAAACTTTTAGTTTTCTACGTTAGGACTTATATTTTTTGATTTGCAAAATTTTCCACCCTGAAAATCCCGGGATGCATTGTCTAATTTTGATAATTAATGAAGGAAAATATCACCTAAACTTAACAGCATTGCCACAAAACGAATAAAATATGATGGAAATTACAGTTACAGTGGAAATGATAGCTTACTGTCAATTAGTACCAGTGTTGCCAGAACTTGGTAATGAAACAAAGGCAAACTTTCGCGAAAAAGGCTTAAAAAGTCCAGAAAAAAACTACATTGTTTTTAAGAAAATTGTCATTTGAACTGAGTTTTATAAGTTGAAACTTCAAAAGCGAGATCTGTATTCATATTAAAAGATCTTGTTGCATAAGATATATTATACGAGTATATATAAAATTCATTCGATTTCCGAATTCACAAGAATTATATAGTAAAAAATGTGATCTTATTCCAGTCGACATCATTTTCTTTAATTTTGCAATGTATCCTATTCCATTAGATACAATTTCTAACTTTTTTGCTCGTTCTTATAATATTGAAACCGATAAGAAACCGACACGGCCAGAAGCCAGGTGACTCTTTTTCTAAAGCGTAGTTTTTTATTAAAAAAATTATGTAATTTGGTTTCAATATTTTAATTTCGAATGATCATAATAATAACAAGATTCTGTTTCATTTCAGGCAATAATATTCGTGGCTATACGTATATTACATTTTTTACCCATCACTAACTCAGAATAAACATCAATATTCGTTGCATGAAAAGTTCATCATTGATTTAAACTTTTTTAATCAAAATCAACATGTCTAAATTATTATAAAAATATATACTTATAATTATTGTTTTACTTAGTACAACAAATTTCAAACAAGAAATGCTTCTTTTTCCTGATAAATACTTTTCATTAAACTTTATATAAAATTATGTTCTGGAGAGAAATTAGCTAAAATGGTAGCCGAGCCTGAACTGAAAACAAAATTTTTTCTCAAATTACTATTATGATGTTGATATTTTACTAATGAATGAATGTATACGTTTTTCATTTGCTTTCACTTAATTGTGAGGACCCAAACATAACAGTTTTAATCAAAATCTCATCATTTAATTTGATGTTCTATAATAATTAGATTCTAGTGCCACTCCTAAGTTTTTTTCTTTTCATTTTTTAAAATATATTTGTTTGTTTATTTTTGCTATACAAAAATTTAAATGTTTGAATTTGAATGTCTGCGTGCTTTTCTAGAATATTTAGAATCTTTAATCCATTTGCAAAGCCACTTCTTTAAGGAAGCAAAACCTTTTTGTTGTCATAAGTTGCAATAACTTACTTAATAAAAAAGTTAAAAATAATTTAAAAAATTTTGGAAAAAAAACTTGAAGCTAAATTCAAAATTTCTCCGCTGATTGAATTGAAAAAAAAAGGCTAAATTTTTGCAGGAAAAAAATTAATTGGCAACAAAGATTAGGACTCGTCTAATGTTGCTTTCAGTATTTTTCAAACCCCACTCTCAAAACGATTGAATTTAGGGCACTTGCTCGGAATACGTATCCGGAGTGTTGATCCAGAAAGCGCAAAAACAATCACATGAGAATTTTTTTTGAATTGTGTAGAAAAAATAAAATCTTTCGTAACCCAACGGTCAATATGTTCCGGTTAAATTTTTGTTCTTTTGCAAAATCCAGCTTTTTCATCAAGAATATTACAATCGGTTTAACACTTCTCTGACATTGCAATGCCATTTTATAGGAAGATTTGCCAATATCACCGAAAAGTCCGCAGGATACGATGGATTTGACAGCAATTCAAACTTTCACGTGCAGGAATTTTTTAATCAGGATTTAAATCCATAAACAATTGTTGCTTAAAACTAATTCTAGAAATGTTATTAAAAACATCACAATAATTAAGGACAGAATTACATATTTCAGAGCAATGAGTTAGAGGTTCTTTTTGAGCATATTTTGAGCTAATCAGAAAATTCCGAAAATGAAAATTCTCGCGTAATGATCTCATAGGTGCGTAAAAATTGATACGTTCCAACAAAGCAGTGCAATTACTATGTCCATGTATCAAATCACGTATGAAGTTAACTGAATAAATTTTACGCCGACATTCTAAAGAACTCAAAGCGAAAAGGGCACAGCGAGTAGTGTAACTTGGTTTATCAATTTGCCAATTTAATTTAAAAAATACGTATCTGGTAAAATTTTTCTGAACTCTTTCAATTCTAATAGAATGAGAGCTGAAAATAGGATTCCAGATAATGCAACAATACTCCAAATGAGGACGAACTAGGGCATTATAGAGAGCCTTTAATGTAAAAGGATCAGAAAATTCAGCTGTGTTACGTTTAAGAAAGCCTAACATTGAGTAAGCTTTGGAAATAATAAAATCAATATGATCAGTAAAATTTAATTTTCGATCAAGAAAAATTCCAAGGTCCTTGATCAAGGATACTCGTATCAGACCGACTGACCTAATTTTATAATTAAAACTGATATTAATATTAATTCTGTAAAGCGAAAAGATTTGACATTTTTTTATATTCAAAACAAGATAATTAGCATCACACCAATCAGCTAATGCATCAATATCTTGTTGTAAAAGGTAACAGTCACTTAAATTAGAAATGGATCGAAATAATTTGAGATCATCCGCGAAAAGTAAAGATTGCGAGAAACGAATAGTTTTGGGCAGGTCATTTATAAATAGCAAAAAAATAAGAGGCCCTAAATGGCTCCCTTGTGGCACTCCAGACGTTACATGATATTGGTAAGAATAGTTAGAATTAATTTTGACTATTTGGAACCGATTGGACAAGTAGGATGTAATCCATTGCAAAAAATTTGAAAAAATTTTCTCCGCCATTCGGGATACTTTTTTCTTCATTTTGCCATCCAAAATCACCAAATAATTTTCGCTATTTAAAGTCCTTCCTCTTTCAAAATAACCGATGAATAGAATACCTGGTCGACTTTTGTATTTTATTTGCTTTGTCTGCCTGTTGGTGGATGCATGTTTCGTCCATTAAGAAAAAATGGTTGTGGAATTTGAAGCTACATTTTTCCACCAGACAGACAACACTATATTTTCTCACGAGAAAAATGTTAAGTGGCAACGACAATCCCTTTTTTGTTGATTTCCAACACTAAAATCGGAAAAATGTACATTTTTACTATGAAATATGTTCGACAATAAATTTGTAAACTCGAAAATGAAATTCCGAGAAAGAGGCAACGTACATATATCATTAAAAAACATTATGACGCAGAAACATTAGCTGTTCCGATTTCAATATTGGAAGTCAATACAAGAAAAGCTGCCAACACCGCTAAATTTTTTCACGAGCAAAACTTCCGTTGAGTTAGGCATGTGAAAATGTGTAGAATGTTTATTGTCCAAATAAACAGATAATTACGCACAATAATGAAAATCGTCAAGTCCGATCATCATGTAAGCACCGGTACGATTGCCCAGAAGCTAAGTATTGCATAAAAACCCAATTTGGAACCACTTGAAGAAGGCTTGATGTAAACATAAGGCCAGTATGTGGGTGTCACACAAATTAACGGAAGAAAAATCTCATAGACCGAATTTCCATGTATGGATTGCTGATTAATCGGAATAAAATCGACCCATTTATGAAGCCGACAGCGGCTATTGATGAAAGCTGGTTCACTTAAGATAACGCCGGGCAAAAACGATCTTGGGCGATTAGCGGTGAGCAGACGCAAACAGTGGCAAACCAGGATTGACTATAAGGAAGGTTTTTCTGTGTTTTCGATGGGATTGATAGGGAAGGAAACCCTATGCTATAGGCTTCCTTCCTACGGCCTACTCTTAGATCGGATTTGTAGTCTTAATAACTGTACTGTCTGAAGGAATCAATATCGGCCAGTTTTAGCCAACAAGAGAGAATTGTGTACCATCAGGACAACGCCAGGTCATACACATACTATCGGTGTAGTAATTCGGCAGAAGCTTCCGAAGCTTGGTTGGGAAGTTCTTATGCTTCCATCTTATATTCTGGACCAGGTACCGAGTGGTAACCGCTTGCTCCAATCTATGACGGAATATTCTGCTGGTGAAGCCTGTAAAAATTGGCCGTTTCGTTTTTTGCTAATAGGGAAAGGAATTTCTATAAAACAGGCGTAACGGAATTAACTTCAATATGATAACAATTTATCGAACAAAACGGCACATATTTGATCTAAGTCCAATCATTCTGATTGTGCTAAATAAAGCCTTCAACATCATGCAAAAATTATATATTTTTTTTACTATACCACATGTAATAGTTCAATAAGCTGAGTTAAAGTATTTCTAAAAAAGAAACAAAAGTGTCATCTACGTAAAAGAAGCGACATTTTTTTTCGTGCTAACCCAATAGAGCAGTTTTGATACCCCAAAAAAATGTTGATCGATACTAGTTATTTGCATTTTTACAAAAAAAAAAAAAAAACACAAAAATTCAAAACTGCATGGGTGCGACATTTCGGAAAGCAAAATCATTATTTTAACAGCAACAGTGACTTCGTAGTTATCGTTCAATCCTCGTACTACGTACAAGATGTTTCGTTGAATTTCTTCTTGTTCATTTTAATTTCTTTAATTTCCACTATTTCATTTTGATTTATTAATGCGAAAAAAGCAACATAAATAAAAACAAAAAAAAAATGAACAAATAACAATAAATGACAGAGTATTTTCACGAATCTTGAAATGTGAACGGCTGCTCCCTTTTTGCTCGCAAAACTGACAAGCGACTGAGGCTATGTGTGGTTATTTTTCGGCTTCCCCGCACTTTTTACTATTTTTATGCGTTTTTTTTCCTTTTTTTGGTTAATTGATCTGGTTTTATCGTTGTCTTTTTCGTCTCCTCCATCCTCCTCGCACGTTGTGAGTTCGGTCGGTCGCACGTCCTCAACAGCATTTTGGGAAACGAATCCGAAAAATATTGTATTAAACGTGAAGACTCAAATGAATTGTGAAAGATTTCCACTTCATCGCTCCGCAGAGGAGGAAGATAAAGGGAAGGGAAGGAGGAACGAAGAAAAACATTTATAATTCAAAATTCGAGACGATTTCTCGTTTCGTTGTTTTTCATGATATTTTATTACTTTTTATAGAAAATGAAAATATCCACAAATTTATATTTATTTTTTTATCGTTTTATTTGAGCGGAGCAAAGGAAAGAAATCAGCTCGTTCGCTGCAGAACAGTGGAAAGAAGAGATTTATTATTCCTTTACATTTTTGTTGCTTTTTCTACTGCCAAACAGCCTGAAACAGACGGCACGTAAGGAGTAGTGCATTGGTAAGTAATTCGCTAGCGTTGCCAGATGTTACAGTGTAAAAAAGGGAGAAAGTGCTTAAGTTTTTGGAATTTTGTTAAAGATTTTGATATTTCTACCATCATTACAGGTTTTTGTTATTATTTTGTTTTGGTTCCATTAAAAAGCTACATATTTCACAAGCGTAGAGGTACCAATGAAGTTCTTTTGAAAATAATTTATAGAATTTACAACTTAGTGGAACCTATGCGGGCCGTACTTAGTGAATTGTCCCGTAAAAAAAGCTGCTAATATGAAACATTTATTAAACATAATTTAGATGGCTTATTGTTTTAGATACTTATGATTTGCTCATATTTCCGGAGACTAATATGGTCAGTTTGCATTAAAAGTCCTAAAAAAGACTTCTTGATAGTATACAGAAGAAAGTACACCAAATTAGTTGCTGTGAGGCCATGCAGACATTTCCAAATTGAATATGTTTTAAAGTATTTGGTTGGGGTAAGAGCCCTTGTAGTAACCTTTGTGACTGAATCGATGCTGTTGGTACATCACAGGTTAAATAAACATCTACTACAAGCAGACTATATAGGTAGATATGTAAAGTAGTTATAACCCTAAAATGGCCAGGTTTCGATTCATTGAATTTTATCAATTACATCAACTAACTGTTCTTCTTCTTCTTTATACAGAAAATGGAATATGAACATCAATTTTATACATATTTAAATATATAACACTTAAGTGCCGAGATTAACATTCCAACGCAAAAAGATGGAAGTCATTCGCAAAGAATAACATTTTCACAGCTTCCATAAATAATATATTATCATACGTACAATTATAATAATATAAAGTTTTGGAATTTTCCAGTTTATTTTTTCACTTTAAACTGATAAATATACCTCTTAGTTGTAACCCAAAAAACAAAAAAAAAAAAATAACAACAATAATAATAATTCTCAGCCCATAATAATATATGGGTTTTTCTGAAATTCTAATGCCATTCTGGGATACAACATTCAAATAATCTCTGTGATGAAAATTTTCAACTTTTCCAACCTTTTTACACCTATAAAAATTTGCTTTTCACCGTTTTACTTTACTTCACTTTGGTAAAAGCGCATTGAAATGGAGCCAGTATCAAGATAAGTGTAAATTTTCACTACTTCCGGACCACAAATTGGGGATCTTTTTTTCATATTTCGATGCTCTTTTTTGGCTGGGATACAGATGTCGCTTTCAATAAATCGATATTCTTTTCAGAAAGTTGTAAACTTTCAAATGACGGCTGCCAAAATTCCATATTTCTATCGTTTGTGTTTGATTTAAAGGGCTTTAAATGGCGAGTTTTTCAGTCGTTTGTCGATGTCTGGCTGATTTTGAACGATGTCGTAGACCAGAAATCATAAGACATTTCCGAAAATTATTCTCGATAATCGAAAAGTGAACCTGCAAGAAGTAACCGACAACCCAAAGATGTTAAAAATTCAGCCTATCCATTATTTCGCATGAAAATTTGAGCCTAAGAAAAATGTTTTCCGAATAATTACTGCATTTGGTAATAGTGAAACGAAATCATCGATGTGTTAATGACTTAGAGCGCCTTCTGGAGCTGTTTAAACCCAAGCAGCAGTCTGTCGGTAAACTTACAGCCTACCTATTGAAATGAACACGATGGTCTATTCACTTGTTTCCCTGTAAATTAAGAACAAAAAAAAAAAAAATCTGCACAAATGATGGGAAGGAAAGGGTCCTTTCACCATAACAGGCAGTATACTATGTCACAAGGCGAAGGTTTCAATGTCAACATTTCATGAAACGAAGTTGGTTTTGTGTCATATTTTGTATTTGCAATAACCCTACAGGAAAAAATCTGATGCAGTAAAGGACAGGAACACCTTGGAATATTTTTTTCTCATTCACTAAATCTTACAAATGAGTTAGGTTTTTTATTGCATTACTTTTTATTATATCGTTTTTTATTATATCATCTTTACTTTGTCATCCATTCTGTACCAGATTTTAATAGATTGGTTACAAGGAAATATTCTATAAGAGAAAATATTCTAGAATATCAGCTATATTCCTGATCTTGATCTTGACTGTAAGATAGTCATAGTTAATTTCGGAATTGAACAAAATAGACCAGTAGGGATAAAGACTTGGAAATACAAGGATTGAATCCACCACCAAAAAAATAATAATTTTCCATAATTTTTTTTTTTTTTTTTAATTATTTTTTTTTTTTTTTTTTTTTTTTTGTTAATATATAGTAATATACAGCGGTACTGTATATACTGGAGGGAACTATTTCGACTCAAACATTCTTTAAGAAATCGCCTTAATTATGGATCTGGTTGCTAAAAAATACCAAAAATTAAATTACCTCTTTTCACTGAAAACGGCGAGGCGTGATAAGGAGAGAGGGACGTTTTTGATATGGGAATTTAACTGGCGATTGACAGTACATTATGGTCTACTGTGCACTGCAGGTGGCACATTTGATGAAAAACGGCAAAGTAAAAAAACTTTGCCTTGACAAGGACTAAACCTAGTTTGGAATAATGGTCATTTTCGCTCAATTGCAGCAGTTTTTAATCAACAGTGCTATATGATACTAGTTGATAGATACGAGAATACCAACTGAAATATTTGTGTGGGCATGGTTTTATTGAAATATGCCTAAAAAGGCGAAACTGAATATTAATCACAGTACATTACGGAGACGGGCTGTAGAAAACAATTTAAAAAGTTACAGACCAGCCAAAAAACCATTGCTTACAATAAGGCATATAAAAAATAGGTGATTTTTTATTTTTAGTGTAATACTGTATTAATATTACTATTATTTCTTTGGAGAAGGTTAAAATTTGCTAAAAGACATCGCAATTGGTCAGTAAATAAGTGGAGGACGGTACTGTTCAGTGATGAATCTAAATTTAATCTAATTCAATCGGATGGAATGCAGACCGTCAGGCGACACAGAGGACAACGTCTTAAAACCAAGAACATCCTCGTCACTGCAAAGCATGGTGGTGGAAATGTAATGGTGTAGACATGCTTTTCGGCTCAAGGACCTGGTCCATTTCATAAAATAGATGGAATAATGAACGGTGAGGGATATCGAGCCATACTACAACACCAAATGCTACCCCATGCACAGTGGAATATGCCACTTCGATGGGTGTTTTAACATGATAACGATCCGAAACACACATCGAAAGTGGCAAAAGAGTGGCTAACAAACAATAGGGTTCAAATTCTTGATTGGCCGGCACAACCACCTGTTTTGAATCCTTTTAAAAACCTTTTTGGCATCCTTAAAAGGAGAGTGGCAGGACATCGGTTTTCCATCAAAGAGGAGCTATTCAACAAGTTGAAAACTGAATGGGAAACCCTTCCGGAGGATTGTTTTTATTCATTAGTTGCCTCGATGCCAAAAAGGTGCGAAGATGTTTTTAAAAACAAGGGCGGATACACAAAATATTGATTTTGTTGCTATTGTTTTGCGCAAGTGAATTCCGGCTCTGCTGTACATTGTTTCATATTTCATTTAAACGCAATTGTTGTTGTTGTTGTAATGTATTGGTTTCATAGCTTAATAATACCTCTGTGAAAATAAATGGTAAGCTTTGGTTTAAATATTTTGTTTTTATGAAAATTATATATTTATAGTCTGGAGTACATTTTGTTACTTTTGTTTTGCGCAACACTGTATATATATATATATATATATATATATGTATATGTATATCGATCCCGAATGTTACAGCTTGTGAAGCATTTTGCATCAAAGTGAACAAAGTGGCTCAAATAATGACATTAATTTTTGACAACTTAACTTATCTGCTAAAACATAGATGGGACTGCAAGTGGTTAATGCAGCATGAAGAACTTACCCACATTAGGGAAAACCCAAATCTGTGAAAAATTAGGACTTTTCCATATTTCACTAAATTTTATTCGTTAATCAAAGATAATATAGGGTAGAAATCGACATATGGAGGAAGGAATCTTCTTTAAGTCGCTAAGTCGGCATACTGACACGGAGTTTGAGTGGGATCTGTCATTTAGTTTGTTAGCAATTTCCCAGCTCATCTAAAGTGTGCTTTGCGGTTTTTACTTAGGATAAAAATGTCGAGCAAAGAATTTGTCTTAGACTGCCCATTGCAAATGGAACTTCGTATATCGACGAATCGTGCCATTTTGTTTAGGTATGACGGCTCGATTGGTTCCGAAAGAACTGAATTTTCTTCAAAAACCCAATCGCTTAAAGGCGACTGAAGACATGGTAGAAAGAGTTCATTCCGATCCCACATTCATAAATATAATAAAACACTTTGGAACTGATGATTTTATCATGGCCTTCCAACTGAACCGAAACCGAAAAAACAAGGGAAAGTCCATCAAAAGTCATTAGAGAGAGAAAATCGTCGAAAAAGTCCAGAAAGATAGAAAATCACCACCACCGT
>JAHXMU010000383.1:1574353-1592523 GCA_019455685.1 Philornis downsi | reverse complement strand
TACTTTGTGCTTTTACACACAAACAAACAAGAAACATATTGCTCACAATGGAGAGTGTGATAAAATGAGTACACGAAATTATGATGAGATTGAAGAGAAAAAATGTTGGTTACGTTCTCATTAACTGTGCAACAGAGTTGCCGTGGAGTGATAAATTGTCACAACGGTGTTATTAATATAACACAATTAATGTTCGCTAGTGTTAAGATATTTCAATCGATTATAAAAATATAAATTTGGATATGAGCCATTGGAAAATGTTCCTAATTTTTGCTTCAAACCGCCCTGTACTAAATATAATAACTGCAGGAAATTCCTTCAAACAGATTTCGGTTTGTTGAACTTGAAATCTACGCGAAGCGGAATTTCGCTTAAGGTCGATACCAGTTTTTAAAATAGAATATTAAGCGAAAAGTTAACTTGTCCCTCAGCTTACAGGGAAGTCACCTAAGCTTTCATACAAAATTAAGCTGGCAGCGACAATACAGTGATAACACAGCATCACTAATTCTAATTCTATTTCTCTAAACAAGTGACTAATACCGCCATGTTTCCAGTGATATATGATATAATATATAATATCATATATTATATCTTATACATCATCATTATGTACATATTATATACCTATTATTATTTTACATACTTCTGTAAATAAGAACATAATGAATTTTTAGTTTGCATGAAAAATAAGTACTTTGTACATGTAGGATTTTTGAATTAATTATTTATTTTTTTTATCTGAACCGGCAAACTATCATTCGAAAAACTTATTCTAAAAAACCAGGAATCGGTGGATGCATAAAAACCGGTTCCAGTTTTTGTTTACTCTAGTGGCAAACAAACGACAAAAAAATGAAAATACTAAAATCATTCACGTGAAAATGTTGTTTTGTGCATTACACTACTTTCAAAGTTTTCGAAAAATAGCTAATACATTCTGCTGCTTGTTTTCGTGAAAAACAGTCGTCACTGTGAATGTTATGTGAAAAAATGCATTTTAGATTGAAAGTGGACATCAGATAGTATATTTTGAATCCGTTTTATGGTTGTAAAACACTTTATGAGGTAACAGTTCAGATTCAAACAATCTTTATAAAAATGTATGTTCGTTTTGTATATTCTTGTTTCTATTTCGGAACAATGGCCCCGGCATTGAAAATTATAACAAATACTTTCACATAGAAACTTAATACCAGTCTTTAGTGACAAATAAAACTGTTCCATTATCGTCTCGAAATTCGTTGCTTTATTTCTTTTTAGGACATTCTAATAACACAGCAATTGATGGCAACTCTGTTTCAGTGTGCCAAAAATCAAGCGACTACAAATAATTTTACGAGAATCTTTGTTGGTTTTGTTTGTTTGATTGGTGGTCTGCTCGCCTGCCAGCCTGTCGTTGTTGTTTGTTGTATATCGGCCATATGTGTGTATGTACGCCACTGTCTCGTGTCGTAGCACAAACGGACTTCGTACCAGACAAGTCCAGACGAGACGAGACAACGAACAGACAGACATCGAAGCTATGATGTATGGTTAACGTTGTTGCTGTTGTATCAACTAAAGTCAAACAGCCAAGAAAGCAAGAAAAAAAAAAAGAAATAAACAGCTAAGACGACCGCACGGACAGACAGGAAGGCAATGCGTTTGCGAAAAGAGCCATACGGACAAAACAAAAATAACAGCAAAGTAATAGAGAAGCGGCAGCAAAGGAAAGAAAAATTCAAGCCAAACACACATACATACATAAAGTCAGGAAAAACGTGCTGTTGCGGTTTAATCTGAACTTCGACGAGTTGATTGTAGCCGCGTCTGTGTGTGTGTGTGTGTGAATGGCTGTGGCCGCCATTCGTTCGTGTGTGGTACACAAAGTAGACATGAATTGAATACGATTTTCCACATGAACATGAACAATTTTCTTCTTTCGCTGTCAAGTTACATACAATGTTTTTGTTATTTCTCAATTTCTTCACTATTTTCTAAACCCGTTCACCGCTATTTCCTTTTTGTTGGAAGACAAAGCGGAGAGACATTGAATAACAGTGATGAGGCGACTGGGGATAACATTGCACTATAATTTGTGCAATTAGTATTCCCTTTTTATAAAAGAAATTGAAGGTGGATCCCAGAAAATTTCATACCCAGATACCCGTTTTCGGTAGCTGGATTATTTTAAAAACACCTATAAATGCGACTTTTTTAAACTACCCAACGATATGATATTTGGGAGGCAAATGTAATAGGAATACTCCAGAGTATAACAGCTATAAATAGAAAATTTTTAAATTTTGTTTATACGCTTCAGAGAATTATGGTGTTTTATTTACAATTTAAAAAAAAAGCAGCTATCAGTAAGACTTCTTGCTGAGCTAACCGAAAAATCGTTTATCTTGCCATATAAAATTAATCTGGCTGGGATATAAAATGCCATTATTAAGGTTTTTTCTCTCCGTGTCTTAATGCAATTTTGCATGCTAAATATGTTAATTCAACAGTGCACAAAACCGACACAGTATGAAATAAAAATTGTCTATAAAATGACTAAAAATAAAATTCAGTGATTCATCTAATCTAAATTTAATTTTTCACAATGTTTGGTTTGTCCTTTGAATAGCCAGTTTTTAGTCACGACTTACTTCTCTACTTGTAGCAAATACCGATTTCCTACAGCTAATATATGTTGCCAGGGGAAAATAGAATTTTTATTAATTATTGATTGAATAATTGAAAAAAAAAATTGTGGTAGTATTCAGTAATTAAATAAATTATACGAACATAATTTCAGCGGTCTCTCAAAACAATTTATATAAATTATGGCACTTCCTTCCTCCATATGTCAACTGTTACCGTATGTTACATTTCATTATCAACTGCATGATAAACATATTAAAAAGTTCCAGAAACAGTTGTTTTTCCAAAAGGTGAATTTAGGTTTTATATAGTGAATTTAGGTATTATATAGTATGTGCCAAAAAGCCGTCTTCTAGTGCATACTATGTAAAATTTACCCGTTCTTCCAATCAGTACTTGTATTTTATAATAATCATGCCCATAATTCGGGCAGTTCCCTAACAAAAATATGACGTAGGTGAAAGTACCTCTCTCTAGATTATAAACTTGTAGTACAATTGGTGAAAAATTTCGGAAACTGTCCTGTAATCTCTGTAGATTCCATTGCTACAGAAATGTTTCCATAAATCCTATTCCCGTTGAAAAGTGCTTCCATACAAGTTTCCAAGGAGACACTTCTGGAGGTAGCTTCTCCCTAGATATCTTTTCTTAGAAGTGTTTTCATAGACACTTCCTACAGAAAAAGTCTTTTTACAGAAAATTTTCTTTCTCTTTTCTTGAAGCATTGTATTGTTAGGGCTTTTTGCATTTTAAGTGACAGTATGATTTCCATTTTAAAATCATTGTTGTTTCATCAAACATCTACAACTACCTGCAATAAAGCTTTCCTATATTTGATGCAGTTTTGTACTGGTGTTTTGTTGGTCAAATAATTTACTTTGATGCTCAAGTCCCATCCCTGGTTTCTATTGTAATGAGAAGCAAGCAATGAGTATGACAACAAGAGAACATTAGAAGTGTAAATTAGTTGACTCTCTTTTAATTTCCGTTCAATGTAACATGAATTTGTTGTTTGTGTTCGTAATTTCACGTCTTTCCCTCTTTTGCTTCCTCTTCACAATCAAATGAAATTTTAATAATTTTGTTGTTCTTGTTGCTGTCGTTTATGCGTATTTCTGAAATCACATAATTTTTGGGGGCTTTTTCTGTATGAAACCATTGAGCAGAGAATACAAAAAACATGATTTCAACATTCATTAGACAGACTGCTTGCTTTGTATGGCGGCACATACGCACATTAGACACTTCTCCGACACGAGTACTACATACCGGTACATATGGATTTAATGGATTTTTATGGATTTGCTGCTTGTATGGCATACAAGCGGGCAAGCACCCGTACAAAGAAAGAGCAATCGCCATTTATGAATTTTAGTTGTCTTTTTTTGTTTGTTCTATTTCCTTTCGTTTAATGTTTCTGTTATAATTTTTCTTCGCTTTATTCAGTAAAATATTAACGTTAATTATGCTTTACGATTTCTAGGAAACCCATTTTTTTTTTGCTATTCTCGGCATAGTTGAATAGTAATTGTACAAAATTATTCTATGTCGTTTAAGGGTGTTTCGGATTTGTAAATTTATAGTTTACCTTGTTGTTGTTGTTAGTTTATTTTATGCCGGTATACGTTGCATCAGTGTGTGCATGCGGTTCGTTGTTAGCCACCGAAGGTTCAATTGAGTTGTGTTTGTGTTTTGGTTATAGCTGCATGCGCATGAGAGTGTGGGGACGATTAAAAGTGTTCATTTGTGTGTGATTTGTTCTTTCACTGGTTTTGCCTGAACATCACATTATAATTATTGTGCAAGCGCAGGTAAATGAGCACTAATTCCGTGGCAGAGTTACCAGATATAAGACATTTCAGTAAAGGGAACAGTTTTGTGTGACACAAAAAATAGTGACTGACAAAGACACCACAGTAGTTTGTAGAAAGGAAGAATAACAACAACTGTGGATCCCCAAAACTACTGATAAGTATATGCAGGGGGAATCAAAGACATTCAGACAAAATATAAACAATTGCTAATATCTTGTATCAACGCAGGGTGGGCTACAGGGTGTGACACATACGAGGTGTGATCAAAAAATATCTGGTATTTTTAAATTTCATTAGTTACGTATGTTCGATTTTCACATTTTGTTTTCTGTTATGTTGGTACACATGTCTGTTATATATGCATGTATGTTGACAACATCTGCCATTTTGGATTGTTAGTTTGTCGTGTTTTGGTGTGCTCTTCGATTTTTTACTATTCGAAAAAATGGATCAAAAAAACTGTGTTAAGTTTTGTGTAAAAAATGAAATTAAATGTACAAGAACATTTGAAATGTTGACTGTGGCGTTTGGCGAGTCTACTATGAGCAGAACACAGGTTCAATTGTGGTATAACGGGTTTAAGGAAGGCCGAGAAGATGTCAATGACGATGCTCATCCTGTTTGCCCGAGCACGCCAACAACCGATGAAAACATTGAAGCAGTGAAGAAAATGAATTTGGATAATCGTCGGATCACTATTAGAGAGGTTGCTGATGATGTTGGCATATCGTTCGGCTCATGCCAAGCAATTTTTACGGATGTTTTAGGCATGAAACGTGCGGCAGCGAAGATTGTAACAAAAGTGCTAAATTTTGAGCAAAAACAACATCGCATGGACATCGCTCAGGTGCTGTTGAATGTCGTCATAACTGGTGACAAATCATGGGTGTATGGCTATGACATTGAAACCAGAGCCCAATCATCCCAATGGAAGCGTCCAGAAGAGCCAAGACCGAAAAAAGCACGTCAAGTTCGGTCAAATGTGAAGGTTTTGCTCACTGTTTTCTTCGATTGCAATGGCATCGTGCATCATGAATTCTTGCCACAAGGTCGTACGGTCAATAAGGAATACTACCTTGAAAATATGCACCGTTTGCGCGAAGCAATTTGTCAGAAACGCACAGAATTGTGGAACAACCAATCATGGATTTTGCACCATGATAACGCACCAGCTCACACATCGATGCTTGTGCGTGAGTTTTTGGCCAAAAACAAAACCGCAATCATGCCTCAACCACCGTATTCACCGGATAAAAGGAAAGCGTTTTGCTACGATTGAGGAGATAAAAGAAAAATCGAAACAGGAGCTGTTGGCGATATCAAAAAGCGCATTTCAGAAGAGTTTCGAGGATTGGAAAAACACTGGCATAAATGTATTATATCTGATGGGGATTACTTTGAAGGGGAAAAGATAGTTATTGATGAATAAATAAATACTATTTGAAAAAATTTAAAATAACGGTTATTTTTTGATCACACTTCGTAAGTCAATAGGTCCCGCCACTGATTAATAAGGCGGATTTATAAGGCCACCCATAAATTTGCTTTATTTGCGTAACGATACAAATTCAAAATTCTTGTTTGGACGATAGAATTTGTGCAGATAACGGTACTTTTGTTTTTGCGATAACTCTGTTTTTAGTGTGTTTTACAATTATATTGTCAAGTTCAGTTTTACTATAGAACAATTTTCATATAAAAAACAGGTTTGATGGGCACATTTCATGTAGAAAGCAGCTTTCATAGAAAATTTTTCGTATAGAAAAGTTTTCTCAATCTAATATTTTCGTGTCGGAAACTGCCTTCATGGAAATTTCCTCGCATAGGAAAGCGTTTTCACGGACATTTTTTGTTGACATTTTTTCGTATAGAAGTGTCCTAGTAGGTACATTCGTATAGAGAAATGTCCAGATAGGCACTTTTCGCAGGACACTTTCCGCATAGAAAGTGCCATAGAAACGTATTTATTAATTCAGTAGAAGTTGCAAGGTAGATTTTGAATCGACTTGGAGCTCTGCTGATGGTACATCACACTCTGTTAACAAAATATCACATTTTTCTTCGGTATTTTACCAACTGTTGTGGTATCAGTTCTATAGGGTTCTGCCAAGTGTAATATCTGATCTTATTGAACTTTATCAGTAGGCTGTGCTAAATCTATCACTGACTAGATGTTCACAATGCGCAAATCTTGGATAAGATCCAAGAAAAGGAGATCGACACATAATGTATTTTCATCGGTTCGACAGCCAAATAAGGCAAAGCTTGTGAGAAGCCATGGCCGAGTTTGGAACTCACGTGAAGCTTATACGTCTTTGTAGGATGAATAAAACGAAGTCTTCAGTAAAAATAAACAAAAATCGTAGTGAGCCTTTTTACACCAGACGACGGTTTAGACAGGGTAACAGCCTATCGTGCGACCTCTTCAACGTATTGTTAGAAATGTATATGAAGAATATGCAGTCTTATGCTTCCTGCTAATTCTAATGATATGTTGGGAGTACACATAACTTTTTTATAATAAAGATGTCGTATGTAAAACGCCATACTGTAAGACAGGACAATTGACAATATCATAACCGTGAAACACTGTCGATTTGGTGTTAGTATCACATATATTTTTTGTACGAGGAAATCTGAATAGGTGTGGCTATGCGCTCCGCTTTCATTCTGAGATCCAATTTTGTCAAACGCTCACTTTATGCCACATTTGACTAGATTTTGTGCAACTAAATAAAACATACGATCCTAAGAATGTGCGTGTTAAATCAGTCAAGATTTTTTCAAATTCTGAAAAGCATTATAAACAAATACAATGGACGAAAATTTAGATTATTGTAGTTCACCAATGAGGAGTTACAGAGAACAAATTGAACTTCAAAAACTTAATAAATTTGTATGGAACCGGCTGCGATTCGGAAAAATGTTAGATTATGCCAAGTTTTAAGGAGTTTCATGGGTTCATGGAATATATCGAATCCATCAAACAGTCAGACATTCGGCCAGACAAGCGATCAGCTCTCAGTCGACTTAAAATATCACGACACCTTTGGTCAAAAGATACTTGGTATTTTAAACGCTTCCTTCTTGGTCTACTTTTTTGTTCCATATCTCTTCGGGTGAAGGTTAACTTTTTTCTGTAACTTTACTCAGATGTCAACATGTTAAAAGTCGTGGGCCGGCTTGAGAGGCAAGTGCCACTTTTTATATACCTATAATTATAAAGCATAATACTATGTTCTTTTCACGAGGAAAACATTCTTTGAAACATAGTTTGCTTGTAAGTAAAAGACAACAAAAAGTGCTGCCAAGTCGCTTTTGTATTACTTTCCGACACTGCAAAATTGTGCATCATAAATTTGAGATAATATTTATAAAATTGTGAAACTGAGTCTTTGTGTATTACAATTGTATTATCGAAATGAAGCATTAAAAACATTATTATTGAAGTAAAAAAATCTTCTGAAATGGCAAGTGCAGTAGGCTGTTTATATTACCAGGAAACAACTAAAAAAAAATTGCTCGGTGGTAAAAAATTTGCCAACAATGAAGAGGTTAAATCTGCGGTTTATGGCTATTTTAAAGAGTTTAACAGTTCTTTCTATAAACTTTTCTATCATTTCTGTTAGGTCGACTAGTTGTTATTATTACTCTATTTCACAAATTTACAAATACAGGGTAAACATTAGCCTTGACAGTTCATATTTGGTAGTCGTGAAGTAGAGACGTGGCAAATTTATTATGGAAAAATATTCGATAAACCAACGTGTTTTAATATTTAAAACATTCTATTAAAATCAATCATCGATTACTGTGATGATGAGAAAGTTACGTGAAATTTTTTGGGAGAAACAACGTGCCAACAAGACACACTATTTATCGTGTAGTGAATGATTTCGAAAAGAGGGTCTGTGGCTGATAGGGCCAAGCATGGACCACAACGTACTGCAAGATCGTCTGAAAACAATACTGCTGCTCAAAAAAGCGTTCAAAACAATCCATCAACCTCAATCCGACGCCGTGCTCAGGAGCTTGGTCTTCAAAGAACAACTTTGGCCACAATTTTGCACAAGGATTTGCATTTGTTTTCATTTAAGATTCAGTTGACACAAGAGCTTCATCCACAAGATCTTTTACGCCGCCGTACATATGCCAATAGGATGTTACAGCTCATCCATGACAACACCGATTTTCAGGAAAAAATCATAATGAGTGACGAGGCACCTTTTCATTTGAATGGATATGTGAATAAACAGAATAGTCGGTTCTGGTCAATGGAAACCCCTCAAATTATTCAACAGACACCTTTGCATCCATTAAAAGTGACAGTCTGGTGTGGAACTTGGTCAATAGGAATCATTGGACCTTACTTCTACTACTACTACTACTTTAGTGGGGATATCTGAAAAGCAAGGTTTATGCAAACAAACCAGAAACGCTTGAGCAACTCAAACAAAATATTCGTGATGAAATTAATAAAATACCGCGTGAAATGTGTGTATTCCATACATAATTGCCGACAATAAACAAAACATTTATCAATATAAGAACCATTCTCTTTCATTTAATCAAAAATTATAAACAAACAAAGTAGTATACCTTCCCGACGGACACCCTGTATATTAACGAACATATTGTTTTCCTCGCGAAATAACATAGTAGTATTTCATGACCATATTTTTTTTATGTGATGATAAAATTTTTGTTTTTTTTGTTTTTTTTTTTTTTTTTTGATTTTCTAGAGATCTTGCTTCCCTTCATCTTGTTGGCATTGAGGGATGGCAACTCTCATTGTGAACAGTGTGCATAAATTATAAAGAAAAGGATACATTTCATTTCCTTTCCACGTACACTAACATTTCCAAAGGAAGTAAGCACCACACACGTAACCATATACATACAAACACACACACTCACACGCCAATTCGCCCTTACGGTGGCACATAACGTTCTCTTCCTAGTATTGTTGGTGTCGTAATTTATTCTTATTGGTGGCAAATAAGAAAGAAACAAGAAATTCAATGGAAGAATTTATACGAAATAAAATCAAAATTATGTATTCTGTCGATGAAAAGTGTGGAATAATAATTTCAACAGCACCTCCGGAGTAAAAACGAACAAAAAAAAAGTAATCGAAGAAATCAACGAAATAATGTTAAATATTTAAATGATGTGAGGGGGTCGACCCGCCGCAAAAGTAACCGATTTTCCATTTGAAAGACGTTAGTAACTGCAGGCAGGGTGTGAGAGCAGGCGACAGAATGAGCAAGTGAGAAAGAGAAATGAAGAGCTCCACCCGTTACAGTGTGAGTGAACAAAAGAGGCCGAAATAATATTTACGAAACGAATTACAATTAAAATTATATCCCCACCCATAAAAATGGTTATATTTCGCATTGTTAATCTAATAATCATATAAGACAAAAACAACAGCAACAACAAGAACCACAAAGAAAACTTAAACAACAGCAGCAATGTTTGTATTATTTTATGTCGTAAATCATTGGATTCATTAGATTCATTTAGTTGATTCATTTTGTTTTTTTTTTTGCTTTTTTTTTTGCTTTAAATTGAGAAGGTTTTGAAATTGTTGTTTCTGCCTGCTTGCCTACATACCTCCTCCTCTGTCATAGAAATATTTTTATGAAATTTTCGGGTCTCTCGAAATTGGCTTTCATCGGGTCTTTATAAACGACAACGAGTGAAATGAATGTAATTTTTCAATTAATTTTAATTAGAAACTTAATTAGGAAACAAAACAGAACATACAACACATTGGATATGTAGTTATGTGCATATATACATATATGTATAACACTTTGTTCCAACACATTGACACAAAGTGCCACATACATACGTTAATGCATACATATGACCTCACATACATAGACCTACTACAACTATTCATATAAACAGGCAGAAATTATGAATTAACAGTGGGTTTCAAAAAGTTGCAAAATGCGTCATAAATGGGGTTAATTAGATAAAACTACTCTCTAAAGAGTACCTGACAAGCAAATAAATGGGAAAATTAGCGTTAAGTTGTGTGTCATAGCCAAATTATGTCAACAATCATAGTTGTATCCGAGTTTAAATTTGTTTGCAAGTATGTGTGACATTTTCAAGGTGATTCTGTAGCCTTCGTTGTTATTACGGCCAAAAAACATTCAGTTGATTGAAATAATGCAGTGCATCAAGATTTCTTCCATTTGTCTGTTTTCGTACCTTCAACCAAATGGATGTCAATTTGATCCAGCAAAAGTATAACTCCCAGAAGGCAACGTTAAAAATACCGGATATCTTTGACCAAATGTGTTTCAGGATTTCGGTCGGAAATCTTAACTTAAAACTTGGCACAGCCTGATATTTTGCCAGATCGTAACCAGGGATTGCAGATGGGCAGCATCGATGCGCTGCTTGACCGATTTCCCACAATTCCCGCAACTGTTAACTTGCAGACCGTAGTAACCAAAATATTCGAATTGCATTTCTTAGAATTGCTTGGCAAAATTTTAAGAGATCGACCGATTCACCATACCTCTCCTGATACCTTCTATACGAATGACCGATTTAATCCATATACTCGAATTCTTACGTTCATTTCTTTCATTTCATTTCATAAATTTCAGTCTAACTTGGTACAAGTTAAGTGTTTTGTAAATTATATCCTGAGAATGAAATGGGCTTCTCCTTTGAAACTTGTATTTAGTGGGCTGCAACAGCCTAGATTTTTATCCATTGTATTGATTTATAATACTCGGTAAAATTTTTCACTCTTAGAACTGCCGAAAGTTTGAAGTATCCATAATTTGTCTAAGTTTGATGAAATTGAGAGGAAATTATTATTTTTTTATTCTTTTATTTTCATATTGCAATCCACAGCCGCATACGGCTAAATTGATTACCCAGACCAACATTTTGCGACACAAGCTTTAAAATTTACAATTCAATTCTTAAAAAATTTTAATAATGATTATTATAATAATAGTAATGACAGTATTAACAACGAATATTGGGAGAGATAGGATATAAAATGTGTACCATCAACAATTTATAGTGAAGTATAATAATTATACTAGCAAGACATTAATAACTTCTTAAATCTAAAGCATAATAATGAGAATCTTCTGTATTCATATGGAATAATTGAATTCCATAACCCTATAGTACGAAATCGAAAAGACGACTGCATTATTAGCGTGGTTTTTGAAGATCTTTTAAATACAAATTTGGAAACTATGTATTGGGGAGTGCCAAATTTCATAGTTTTGTAGAAAAACAACCCTTAGAGCTAGGTCGATAAAGTTCAAAAGTCGATAAATCGAACTTAAGAAAATATGGTTTCAGCTGGTATTTGCATGGGAAGTATCAGAAGGGGCGGAATTAAGCGGTTTATTTTCTCTTTAAATTTTATCATCTCATTGTCCTTGCTGGAAATTTAAGAAAGATCTTATCGGGAATTGTCCGAAAAGTTCATATAAGAACTTATTATTTTTTATTATTTTTATTTTTTTTATTTTTTTTTCTGTAAATACACGGTTTGGCACAAATATAGTTAAATTAGATCCAAGGTCTATTAATTCATTACCAATAGGGCACATAAGATTATAAAAGTGTAGTAATAAGAAATCCATTATGTTTGCATGGCATTGAAGACTTTATTTCCAATTTAGGTCAAACCAAATGATGGTTCGATAACTTTTTGTCATTTTGGAGGTAAAGCTATTATGCTCCTCACATTGAAACCATCTTCCCTATTGGAAAAAATTGGGATAATCTATCTTCATAAGATCATCTTGAGGTGGATTTTCACCAGCAAAATCAATCGCCATAAATAATAACATGTGGTAATCACTTGATATCAGGTTCGGACTATATGAGTGATCAATAAAAACATCCCAACCGACTTCCCCGAGCTTTTGGCGAGTCACTATCGATGTGTGTGGCCAAATATGACCTTTAAAAAATTATGTGTTAATAATTCTTGTATGACTTTGATCCGATTTAGGCTAAACGTGCATCTTTTTACTCAATAATTTGTTGTCATTTTGAACGCAGTTCCATTATGCAGGGTTATTCATTTAGTGATTTCAACACCGCCGTTCTGGCAAAATCGTCAGCTGTTAAATGCTTGGATCGTATGGACCATTTAACAACCACAGAACGCGCAAAAATAGCTAAAACTTACTGGTAATTCAAATGTGGGCATTTTTTGTATTGCGGGCTGATTATGGTCGTCATAATCGACTGTGTAAGGAATTAGCAAGATTATAAAGAAATTTGAAGAGGTTTGACGCGTTACAGATGTGGTCAGGCCTGCGCATCATCGCAATGTACGCACAGCCGAAAATATAGCTTGTTACTGAAAGCGTAGCGGATAATCCGAGGAACCATTACTGTCAACTCAGGCGCTATGGCCGTATGATAACCGACTTTTTTTTGACTGCAATTGTAGATTATGAACCGGACGACACGAACCAAACAACATGATCGGCTTTGGTTTTATTGCATAAGAAGTTTGCAGAAAACGTAATTTCACGTTTTGACTACTTCGATAAACCATCAAGATCATGCGATTTATACTTTTTTTGTGGGACTATATCAAAAACCGTATTTACGCGAATAATTGCCAAACGTTAAAGCACTTGAAAACCAACATTCGTCAAGTTATCGTTTAGATACAAATGGATCCACTGCTGCAATGACTCCCAAAGCGGTCATTTAAATGACATTGTAATTCATACATAATGGCAAGGTCCAAGCATTATAATGAAATAAAAGCTTCATCGAAGTCATAGCTTCATGTGTGTTTTATTTAACTTTATTCTTGAAACCGAGAAACGGATAGTCCAGTAGAAATTCTCGTAATTGTTTGCAAAAAACTAGAACAGTCGATTTTCACAAGATTCTGTTGCATAAGAACCTTCAAGCCTTCTGACAAAATACTATCGACGTGTGTGCCATATCGTTGTCCTAAAGGAACACAATCACACAGCCGAAATACGAATACAAAATCTTAACTTTCTAATGTCATCCAGCATAACCCGATCGCACTTATATAACGCGATACGATTTCTTTTTTCTATATCTTATATACAGGGTGGCGCAATAGAACGTGCATATTGCATCATCTTTTTTTGCGTGGTAGAAAAAGCGCGGGCGGGGGGCGCCCACATCGTTGGGTTGGCGGGCTCATGGAGTTTTAGTCGCTATGAATCACTTCGACGGGAAGCGTCGTGCATTTTTTTACGAGAACTCTCGTTCATATACTGCTACTAGGCGACAATATTGTGCTGAATATGAACTACGGCGAATTAGTGAAGCTCCGAGTGCTAATTTAATTAAAATATGGGTAAAGCGTTTTGAAGAGACCGGTTCAACATTTAAACTACAAGCAAATGGCCGTCCAAGAACATCTAGCACCGAAGACAATGTTGAGAGAGTTATGGAGTCAGTACGAGGAAATCCACAAATGTCGGCTCGCAAGAGATCGTCTGTCTTACAATTATCGCGACGAAGTTTGCAACGAATTTTAACATTGGATCTTAAACTGCATCCATATAAGCTGCAATTAACACAAGAATTGAAAGAGTCTGACTTCATAGCAAGGCTCGCATTTGCTAATGAAATGCTTAATCGATTTTCCAATTTTGACAATATCCTTTTCTCTGACGATACTCATTTCCTTATGAATAGGTTCGTAAACCGTCAAAATTGTCGTTACTGGAACAGTGAAAATCCAAAAATCAAACACCAGAAACCATTGCATAGTCCTAAAGTGACAGTATGGGCAGCAATCTCTGGCAGAGGAATAATTGGTCCTTTTTTCTTCGAAAATGCGCGGGGCCAAAACGTCACGGTTAATACGGAACGCTATGTTGAGATGTTGAACGGGTTTTTGGCTCCAGAAATTGAAAGTTCAATAATAGTGAATTCCAGAACTTGGTTCCAACAAGATGGAACTACCTGTCACACATCAAATGACTCCATGGCGGTGGTGAAGCAGATGTTCCCTGGCAGGCTGATTTCGAAAAGAGGTGATATCCCATGGCCCCCTCGTAGTCCAGACTTGACGCCTCTTGACTTTTTTTTGTGGGGATACCTCAAACACAAAGTCTACAGTAATAATCCAAGAAACATCGTTCAGCTCAAGGAGAATATCCGTGGTGAAATGGCAGCCATTACACCAGTATTACTGAAGAAAGTTTTCAATAATTTTCGTTTGCGGTTAGAGGAGTGCCGTCGTAGAGAGGGTCACCATTTACCTATAGATGATGTTATTTTTAAAAAATAAACTCCATTTATTACTCTACAATGCCTTAGATTTATTTTCAGCATACCTTCTGTATTTATTTTTTAATCTATTTTTTAAATATGCACGTTCTATTGCGCCACCCTGTACATCCCCCAATATTCGATTTAATAAAGTCCTGCTCTTAAACAGAATCCTGCAGAGAAAAATTGACAGCAATTTTTTGTATTGGCCTTATGTTATGGTTTAAATAAGTTGAATTAGGACGTTTACACGTTGTTACATCTCTTTGGAATTCTTAAAACACTCATATATTTAAGAATCTATCTCTTGTATTGGTTAGTGTTTTTGGCAAATTTAGATGTCTCTAACCAAATTAATACTTATCTTTTTTTTTGGGGGGGGTAAATTTTCTGCTTCAACGATTTTCTAATCAATAGATAGATAGATAATTTATCAAAATTCAATAATTTCTTTGAATCTTCTTTTTTTAAATTGACCACTACATTATTTTATTAAAAATTTATCGAATTCACCTAACGGTCTATTATTTTCGCAACTGGATTTCTTTTTATGCTTTATGGGATTTTTTAGAATTTTTAGTTTGAGAAAACAAAACTAGAATATTCTGCGAGACGGATTCTTGTGCCATTTGAAGAGCTATGACAACCAAAATTCCCTTTAGCACTTGATTATATTGTCAGTTTGCTCAAGGAGTAGGTGTAGACAGCTGCAATGAATATTTCATGTAAATGCATCTTTTCTATCAGATAATTTTAAAAGTCTAAATAGATGACATTTGAATTTCTGCAGACATTTTGAGATGACTAAGTGAAAATCCTTTGGAAACATCAATGCGTGATTCCTCTCCTGAATATCATTGCGTGATTCCTCTCCTGATTAGTTTTAGAAAATTTCCAACCTAATGAAACTACGTACATATATAGTGAAAATATTTCTTTTTGAAGATTTTTTTTTATTTTAGCAATATCTATTTATCTGTTTCTCTGGGTTCCCATTCAACTTGAGGCCATGCGTAAAATCTTCTGCTTTTTATATTTTCAAGATATTCATTCTTCTAACATTTCGACCAACATCTATTCATCTTTCAGAAAATTCGAAATACATATGTTTCAAACCCTTATTTTTTATAGAAATTTAAATTCATGTTTTAAAAATTTTAAATTACAAATATGAATTTTTCCCTTATGCTTATGACTTTTCGCATTTTATTTCTAAGTATACTGCCGCTCACTTGAATAGCGCCGACCCCTAATCATTTAACAATAAAGACTACTATTTAAAGTACACTTCACATAACGGTTCAGTTTTTACTTATTTGTTTCTTCTACTTCCACACATCACCTACAAAAAATTTCAAGCCACAGAAGTGTCCCGTCCCGAAGTGTTTTAATTCGCTCTTTTCTTTTAAATGCGGGAAAATGTTTTCTTATTTTTTGGTCCAATTGGTAATCACGTGGTAATCAGTTTAAGTGTGAAAGTGTTTTGCAGATCATCATAAACCAGATCGGATTACATCGGGCCGAGCTAAATCCTTGAGTGTCGAGGAAAGATCCAAAATTAAAACCTACAAGGAGTATGACGTGGAGTAGAGAGTGGAATAGAATTATATTTTCCGACGAAGAAAAATTTAATTTAGAGGATCCTGATGGATATAATTACTACTTCCACGATGTTCGAAAAGGGGAACATCTACTCAATCGATTACACAGCCGGGAAGGTGGAGTTATGATATGGGGTGCGATCTCTTATTATGGGACAATAGCAAGGCAAGACTTGTCAAATCATGGTTAGAAAGCCAAAATGTTGATGTTATGAACAGGCCGCCTTAACCTCCAGACTTAAACATTAATGAAAACATCTGGCGATGGCTAGTACGCAAGGCGTACGAACAAGGCAAGCAATGTTCGAGCAAAAGTGAACTCATTAATGGAATTAAACAGGCCTGGTGTCGCGTATTTCGCTGGACTGATCTAATAAAAAAAACTCTATGATTCTTTACCAAACAGAATATATGAATAATGTATTCTCAACCAGAGCGGAAGCACCCACTACTAAATTTTACTTAGAATACAGGGTTGCCCATATTCGATGGACCCATCTGGCAACGCCATAACTTTTGACAGAGATGTCAGATCGCTTAATGACATACCGCGTTTGAAGCGTCAGTCCAAGCAGATTTTTACCATGGAACAATACACGCCACGCGAGCGCTCTGAAATAGTTGAAATTTACATTCAACAGAAGAAGTCAATTGTAAAAACTCAACGTGCTTTTAAAATATTAAAAAATGTGAGAAGTGCGCCTTCTAAGAACACCATTAAGCGTTTATACGAAAAATTTTCGACTGGTGAGGCTCTTTCTAATCCGAAGAGGCCAAATAAAAGTCGACCAAGGCGATCGGACGAGAATATCGCTGCCGTACGAGCCAGTGTTGAGAGGTCCCCAAGAACATCCCAAAAACGCCGTTCTCAGCAGTTGGGCATGGCTCGGTCCACTTTACAACGGATTATTCGCGTTGATTTGCATTTGTTCGCGTACAAAATTCAATTGACGCAAAGATTGTTGCCTGCGGACACATTGGATGGGATCGTAAATAAGCAAAATTGCCGTATTTACGCCACTGAAAATCCTCAGGAGATTCAAGAATTGCCTCTTCATGACGAAAAAGTCACAGTTTGGTGCGGCGTTAGTGCGAAAACGGTCATTGGGCCGTTTTTCTTCCAAAACGAAAATGGTCATGCTGTTACCATCAACCAGGAGCGTTATCGCGACATGATGACCAATTTTGTGATGCCAATTATTCGTCGAAAGCGTATGAGGCAGTTCTGGTTTCAACAAGACGGCGCTCCACCGCACACAAGTCGCATAACAATCGATTTTCTGAAGAATTTGTTTCCGGGCCGTTTGATGTCGAAAAGTGGTGATTTGGACTGGCCACCGCGTTCGCCCGATTTGACGCCCGCTGACTTCTTCTTGTGGGGACATTTAAAGTCAAAGGTTTACGTTAACAAGCCAAGGACCGTAGAAGAGCTCAAGGACAACATTCCGGCCGAAATGTTGGCGAAAACGATGGAAAATGCTGCAAAAAGGGCACAATACGCCATCAACGCCAGAGGCGGCCATTTGAGAGATATCATATTCAAAAATTGATGTAAACAAATCTACTTGGAACAAATTAAATGAATAAGATTGCCAACCGCCAAATTTTTATTTTTTTCTTTGATTTTTTTTTAAAAAACATGGGTCCGTCAAATATGGGCAACCCTGTACATCACATCCAAATATTACCCGAATTACCTCAAATTTTACACAAAATTGTTTTAGACCATTTGAAAGAATGTTAATTGTCACGTTTTCACAAGTGACCGAAAAAAGTAAAAATTTTTTTGCCAGGAGCTGGACCACATAAAATTAAAAACAAATGGGAAGAGGAACAGAATTACACATAA
>JAHXMU010000383.1:1537694-1574343 GCA_019455685.1 Philornis downsi | reverse complement strand
AATTACACATAAAATTAAAAACAAATGGGAAGAGGAACAGAATTACAGGCCCCCAACGTTCTAAAATGTTCTCGAACGGAAATAACAGTTTCCGTCAAGTGTTAATATACACAAATGGAAGAAAATCGCGCAAGGAATCAAATTTTGTGTTTTTGAGGAGTTTTCGCCCCAACATGGCTCCAAAAATTAGCCACCCAAACCACACAGAATATAAATTATTGTTCAGTACTCACACTACAGAAAGTGAACCGATATATTTTTACTTTTTTTTAAAACGGTGTGGCACCATTTACTAAGCTTTAAAATAAAATTTGTATTTTTGGATTCCATTAAAAAGCAAACGCAAAAATCACAATTTTGTTTAGAATAATTTTCTTAATGTAATTATAAATTGGTCACAATTTTCGAAAGAGAGAAGAGAGTATTTTGACAAAGCGTTGCCACAAATTTTTTATTTCACTCTTTCTCCTATGCCTTTTTTCTTTCTTGATTTGCGTAGCTGAGCTAAATTTAAGCCAGAGATAACAATAAAGCAGAATTTGGGAAAAATATAATTGATGTAAAAAAAAAAATTTAATAGAAAATAGTAGTTGAACATACTTTTGAAATCCAATTTTTTCGCACCAAAACCCCTTTAAAATGGATCGTAAAATATCGTAGCGACCAAAAAAAAAAAGAATGTTTGAAAGATCTTTAAATCGGATCCGTAAAATGGGAGCCGGAGGGAAGCTAATTGTTGGGGGCCCAATTCATATACTCGTAAGGAAGAGATTACAAATATCTAAACAAAAAAATCAATTTTTGCATCATTATTTGCAAAATACTGTACATTAGAAAATAAGCAATTTGCAAGAATGTGCTAAGTGGCATAAAAAATTCCGAAAATTTCAAAAATATAAGCTAAACAATTTGGCACTATATTTAAAAAAATATGCTAAAATTCATAAAAATGTCTAAAGCGGATCTAGACCAATTTAAAGGGAAAAGTAGACTTCTTTCCTCTTTTGTGTCACAAAGGTACCTTAGGTTTACACTCTTTCGACAGGTCAGATTTGCTGTTACACTATGAAGAAGTCATTTGCGTTTTTGTAAAATGCACTGTAATCCATTAACGTGCAACAACCACACAAAAAAAGAACTACTCGTGCCAATAAGCAACAACGACAACGACGGCTGTGACAGCGACATGAACAAAAACAACAACAACAAATATATTCGACACTATTATTACTAATAAGACTTGGTCGTCGGTAGTTGGGGCGCAGATCGCATTATTATCGCAAATACACAAAATTATATGAAATAATTGGGGAAAAGCGGCCGAATTTATTGTCATCTTTCGCACAATCGCACTTTGTAACGAAAAGCAAACAAAAATTTAGATACATCGAGAGAACGAGAGAGAAGGTAGCAAGCAGTAAGCAGTAAAGACCTCGCTTGTGTGAGAGTAGGGTCGGTCATTAGCTCAATAAGTTTTGTTACAACAACAGCAGCCCAACAGTGGCAGCAGCAGCAACGGGTATGGCAACGACGAAAAGATATTAAACACAATTGTTCACCATTACGCTTGGAGGTAAATGAAGAAGGAAAAAAGCGGAACACAGAAATTAAACGAATAAGTTATACATGTGTAATTATTATTTCTTTGCGCGTACGCCGCGTCTGTCCGCTTCTTCTTTGATTTCTTTTCGAAAATAGAAAAAAAAATCAATCAATCGATATGGAAGTGAAATTAAAGAAGCGGCGGATAGGAAAAACGTGTTTTATACGGTTCAACATACTTTTTTTGTTTTCAGCCTGAACTGTTTGCTTACTCCAACAACGAAACGGAAGCAGGCTGTCCGTACGTCCATATGCTGCGAGCACGTTCCATTTATGGGCAATTTAATAAAAAAGTATTTTTCCTTTTCTTCTTTTTTCACTTTAATTCTTTGGATTTTATCTTTTTCGATATTACTTTACTTTGAATTTTCTTATGAATAAATGTTTTATTTTTTCTTTCTTGATTTAATGAAACGACAAAGGAAAACAACACATGACACGACGAACGAGCTACCAAACCAACACCGCCGCTAAACGTCTCGATTTGCACTGATTTCCATTCATTCCATAGTATTATTATTAGGCAGGCACCAACACGCAGCACGAACGACCAGCGCCAGCAACAAACATAAAAAGCACACACAATAGAAGAAGAAGAAACACCGAAAAGAAAAGAGCAAAGAAAGAAAATTCAAAATGCAAAGACATTTTTGGCACATGCTTGTTGTTGTTATTTGTGGCAGCCGCAGTGTTTTCTTAAATTTTTTTTTTGTATCTGTTCCTCTCACTCATTTTAGTTATTACTTGCTAACAGGGTTGATATTTGTAGTGGGGTTAGTACGATTTGTTTTTAACACATATTGTACACAGGGACAAACATTTCCCACATACAAATTGGAAAAAATTAAAGGAATTACGGTAAGACATTGAAATTTAGTACATGAATAATTTCGGTCATTCTGATGACGAAGAGATCTCAAAATAGGACTCCATGTATGAAATTGTTCCATCTCTACATCCTTCTAAACCTGAAATAGACATAATTTTGTGGTAGTGATTAAAATTTATCTTGAGCACACCCCAAAAACTTAATTTCTTTCAATTTCTTTTCAACTTTACAAAAATATTCTTTGAATAGAAACTCTGAATTTTTTTTAAGTGAAAGAAATATTTTTAAGGAAATACATTTCCCCAATAAAGATATTAAAAAATTCCTTTCAAACACAGAATGACTTTGCTATTGCTATTTTTTGGTAAAGAAAGTCCCACAATTGTATTGAACGTTCTCTGTACCGTCGAAAATATGTTTATTCAATATAACATTCATTTCTTTCTCTATCTAAAATAGAAGGACCTAAAGAAGCTTAAGTTTTGTTTAATAAAGGAAAAGTTAAAATTTTATTTTAGCAAAATTTTACGCACAAGCAGAAAAGCCAAGTTGAAATTTTTTCTAAAGTTAGTTTCACCTAGTAGTAGTTTAATAAGTTTTACAGCAAATTTCACATTAATGCGGATTGTGGATATTCGGTCAATTGCAATGCCTAACCTAGTTATTGACTAAGTTTCTCGGTCAAGTGCCGAGCGTTGCATGTCCTGAATGCAGGAGATCTTAGCATAATATTTGTTGGGGACATCCACCAATGAGGCGATTTCTGGGTAGACAATTCAATCATTCTATGTGCATAGTAAATTTCATCTGAAGACTTCGCGCAGAAGCGTTTTCCTGCTTCTGCATCAACGACACAATAGTGAGCGGTCAAGATTTCCTTCGGAATACGCGCAAGCCAGTGAAAAGAATATTTAATATTTATTACTATATTTATGTACATTAAAATATTTATATCAAAATATTTATTTACTATTGATTTATTGAACAAATAAAGGATGAAGAAATTAATAAGATACAACAAAGGAGAAACGCAGGGCGACATAAACCATGTGCCCACAGAGATTTGAACAACTAAGTCTAATCCCCGCAAAACTACAATTTTGATGTTTCTAATTTCCCTTCTCCGCTGTCACTCACAGTTTTTACTTGTTATTTTATTGCCAGTATGGTAATGAAGTTTTTTCGTGTTTGTGTGTGTGTTTTGTTAGTTGAATTGCCTTTTGACTAGGTTTCATTGCTCTTCTAGATTTCAGTTACATTTTTTTCATTGTTTCATACTTGTTATCATTTTCATTGTAACAAGTTCGTTATTTTTTTTATCATCATATCTTGCGAATCGCAAGTCAAAACAAAAAAGAAAGATAGAAAAGTAATGTTAACGAGAAATTGCGATACATTGCTTCCACAATTATTCTCTTTATATTGTTATTGTTTTCGTCCTCGTTTTTGCTTTTGTTGCCTTTCTTAGTAATGAAGAGAACATGCATTACTGTCACAGCGATGCCGGCATTATGTGAGAGAAAAAGAGGATTAGAGCATGACAAATTTCCATATTAGTTAAGCTCAAGAGACAAGGTGTGCCAGAACAACAAAACCAACGGTTTTATTTAATTGCATTTGTTGTGAACTGAAATCGTGTATGATAAATTTTTCAATATTTGTAAATGCATTAACAGTTTTAATCCCTTAAGTATAAGGATGATTAAATCGATTTCAACTGAAAATTGTAAATCAATAATGGTAATATACACACTAAGCTTAATATAATGTATTGCCTTCCGACATTTGACTGGTCAATTTATCTGTCACTATTTCGACTAGGGTTACAGTTTCTTTCTATTTTCTTTTGAAAATTAATAGTAATTCACGATTTCGATTTTAATATTTGACCGTAGTTTATTTTCGATGTAAATTAAACAAAAACGAGACATGGGAGACACTTTCGTATTGAAAAAAGTGCAAAAAGTCTTTAATATTACAATATAATAATATTACTTTCGTTTCCCCCCTTTTTCACGTATTAACAACTCGTCATTACACATACATATATATGTGAGATAACGTCCCTGTATCAACGCATATGATTGGGGACATGTTTAAACATGACATCGTTTTAGTTCAGTGCAACGCGGTTATTTTCGAGGTCCGTTTTGTTAACGGAGAGTTTGGTAGCGTTATTTAGGAGTTTTATTCCTTATGTTTTATCGTGCATTCATTAAAAGCTAGAAAATGAAATTTGTTATTAAACATTTAAGTAGGAATTTGGGACGTTTAGGTCATTTGGTGCAACAAGAAACTGGGAAACAGTTCAAGACTATACTACTGATAAAAGGAACGAAAGTAAAAGCTGCCGGGAAGCCGGCCCAAAATATCCATAGTGTAAACGGAATACTTAATTCTTACTTCATTTCAGGGTGGCAGCAGCATACCTTATTTCTCATATGAGGTATTCGATCAGGTGACGCAGAAACCACAAATCCTATAAACGTCATTGTGGATCCCAAATAGGAGTTGGCGCGTTTCAAAGGCTTAGGTGCTTGTGCTGGTAGCAAAGACTGGCGCGACAAACAAACGTTGACGCTCCAGAAGTTTTCTCTTGTGAAGGCCTTTACGTCCGACATATGTATGTACATCACGGCCTTAGCGACGCTGATACCAATTTCGAAAGTGCTAAGAAGAGAATACAAAAATCTGCCGATCGTACCGAAAATTGTATGGACTTTTGTCATAAGCACCATTCAGAGGCGGCTGAGTTAAAGAAATCGTGTTCGTTCACATCCATTGTGAGAGGGCTTAATACCTTCAATCGTTCCCAATCGATAACGAATCGTGCCTGTGATGATGCACCGCCTAAAAGAATTGAATACCGCAAACCTCTAATCGTCCCGCGAGCTGTTACACGTGTGGTCATTCTGAGATTGACTAAACTGATTCGTCGTATGCGTATTGTGCGGCTGTGAACTTTAAAGTTTTATTTTGTCAATTCGAAACTAACTGATAATGGGTAAGTGACAATTTATATCCATACTTTTGCCTTACTGCTTTTGGAATGTGGGATGGAGACTAGCTAGTCAGTTTTTGTTGTTAATCAGATAGTTAAGTATACAATTTATTCTTTAGAAGAAAAAATAATGGCAATTTTCTGCTGTATATAGTGCACTGTATATATCTATATATATAAAAATGAATCGTGGTTTGTTCCGATGCTTAAAACTCCAGAACGGCTGGACCGCTTTGCATAAATTTTTGTATATACGTCTGGGTGGTGCCCGGGATGGTTTAGATTTACAATTCGGTCCAATTGGACAAAGGGGCGTGGTACCTCCCATACAAACACGGTATTTAAACAAAATTTGGTGCGTAGGTTTGGTGTACATATCTTAAGTGCTACTGCAAACATGGGCGGGATTGGACAATGGGGCGTGGTACCTCCCATACAAACAAAAAATTAAAAATCAATTATTTCTGCTCCTGCTAAAATTTGAAGGCAAAGCAACGTTTGCCGGGTCGGCTAGTATATATATATATATATATATATGTTGCAAAAATTTTCAGTTTTTTCTTTTCGTATCCGAAAAGTATCATGCACGGCACTTGGAGAAAATATTATGGAACACACTTTTCTTAAAGAAAACCGTTGTGCAAGTCGCGTTTCTTGAAGAAAACTGTTGTGAAAGGCGCTTTTCTTTGAAAAATATGTTACGAAACGTACTTGTTCGGAGAAATGAAACGTGGGCGCTCCTCATGAAGAAGATTTACCTTCTAGACGCAAAAGAAATAATTTAATCAGGAGTCATATTTGCTATTAAGCGTTATTTACCTGCATAAAGTTGATGCAGGTTTTCGTTAACAAAACAACAACATAATTTATTGGAAATCAATTACAGATTACTGCAACTACGCATTTACGATATTTTTTCGGTGTACATTTAAATTTTTTTTTTGGCTCTATTACTCTATATAATGTGTGGTCAAAAGCACAGGTATCTTTTTACAGGTAATGATCATTCAATTCAATTAGAAGAACGATCATCTCCATTATTTCTGTTTCATGAGCTGTGTAACATGCTGCTTCATCCTGGTGAAACCAGAGACTGTCCAAATTTATATCTTCTATTTCATAGGCTGCAAAAAGTTTAGAATTACAAATAAAATTATCATCGTTCCAGCACGATGCCACTTTTGTTTCCCCCTTTTTTCAACATATTGGCAACTCCGCATAGCACTTATGTGAGATAACATCCCTGTTTTTGGCGCATATGATTGGGGATACGTTTAGACATGATATCGTTTTAGTTCAGTGCAACGCGGTTATTTTCGCGGTCCGTTTTGTTATCGTTAAGAAAATTAGTTAGCTTTATTTAGAAGCTTAATTCCTTGAGTTTTGTCGTGCATTCATAAGAGCTAGAAAATGAAATTTGTTATTGAACATATGAGTAAGAATTCGGGACGTTTAGGTCATCTAGTGCAACAAGAAACTGGTAAACAGTTCAAGACTCCGCTACTGATACAAGCAACAAAAGTAAAAGAACTGCCGGGAAGCCGGCACGAAATATCCATACCTGTAAATGGAATACTTAATTTCTACTTCATTTCAGGGTGGAAGCATACCTTATCTCTCACGTGAGGTATTCGACCAGGTAACACAAGAATCACAAATGCTGCAAATGTCATTGGCCACCATGGATCACATGAAGGAGGCCTTGACGCATTTTAAAGGTGGTGGCTTAGGTGCCTTTGTTGGCTACAAAGATTGCCCCACAGTATTAACAATACGGGACCCGTGTGAGTTTATGCCCAGTGGTTCCAATGACAGAGATATTGTGCCACTGTTTACACGGCGCGGCAAGCAAACGTTGACGCCCGAGAAATATCTTGAATTTGTGAAGGCCTTTCAGCCCGACATATATCAGGGCCTTAATGATGCTGATACCAATTTTGGAAGTGCCAAGAAGAGAATACAAAAATCTGTTGATCGTACCGAAAACTTTATGGACTTTTGTTATGAGCACCATTCGGAGACGGCTGAGTTAAAGAAATCGTGTTTGTTCACACCCATTGTGGGAGGCTTTAATACCTTCAGTCGCTCCCAATCGATAAAACACGCTAAGGCTAAAGACTGTAATGTTAGTGGTGGCTATATATTCGAAGGCTTCCATAATTATGGTTTGACAGCTTCACAAGTAAGTGTGGAAGAAATCGTGCCTGTGATGATACACTGCCTAAAAGAATTGAATACCGACAAACCTCTGATGCTTCCGGGAGCTTTTACGCCTATAGTCATTCTGGAATTGATAAGATTGAATGTGGATATGTTTGATTCGTCGTACGCGTATTGTGCGGCTGTAAACTTTAAAGCTTTGTCATTTCGATTTGAAACTAATGGGCTGAATGAAGTCGATACGCCTTTTATAGACATAACCGATGATAGGTAAGTGACATTTTATGTTCATATTTTTGATTTACTTATTTTGGAATGTGGCATGAAGATTAACTGGTTAATTTTTGTCTTTAATGTACAATAGTTAAGCATATAATTTATTTATATTTATACTTATTTAGAAGGAAAAATGGTGGTGGCACCAGGTTTCTGTTGTATATAATGCACTGTAATATATGTTGCAAAATTTTTTCTGTTTTCTTTTGTAATATTTAGCATGCTCTAAAAACAAGCCGGCAATTCTGCATAACCTGGGCCTATTGAAATTTAGTTTATTCAACCATGTGACTTAAAATGTGTAGCATATTTTTTTTTATTATGGTGGATTGTGCAGCTATGTTGCTTGCTTTTAGTTTGCATTTTAAACATGTTTCATTCTATGTGATAACGGCTCTGACAAAATTGCTCTTGATCGATAATAGTATACCATAAGAATGTACAAAAATGCCGACATCAAGTCGGAGATCACGAGCTGTAGAGAACAAAAAATAAGAGTCTATGATTTCATAGATCTCGAAGACGAATCAAATTGGATGTCTTCGATTTTTAGAGGTAAAAAATTATTTAATTTTGGCGTTTTTCAAGAAATAGTTATGACCGTTTTCCTAATATTTTCACATTTCCATATTTCACATATGATGTTGTTACGTTAAGAAACTCGAATAATCTCTCTTTTTAACTGATAAATTATATCATTTATTATTCATTTGAGAAGTAAAATACTTTGTATTAATTGCTTTTAGAGCTATTAGAAGTGATAGTATTTCGACGACCTACATGTTCGGCTGTGCATGTTGCGATATCATAATTTATTATTGTCAAGAGGCGATAATGAACACATAATGTACAATAGATAATTAGAGTTGATTTACCTTTACCGCAGAAAAAAAGGGCAAACGCGCATAATGAACCAAACTTAATAAGTCCAATATCACAATGGACTAGACAGTCTAAGTGAGTCTGTCTATTCAGACTGTCACACTGACCTAATTCAAATTTATTTTGCAGTAAAGCTGATTACACAGCAATAATTCATAAGATGAATTCATGATTGGAAATTAGATAAAAGCCTACGAAAAGAAAATATAATTTTCGACTATTTACTCTGGGCTCATGAAAAACTATAACAAACTTGATAGAACATTTGGAAAAGGCTCAATTTAGATTCGATAAACTATATGTATATAGACTATAGCAGTCTTTTTATACTAACATTAAGAATAATATCTTTTAGTAACTGTCTTGGATCGTGGCAATAGAACCAAACCAAATTTTCATCGATACGACTGCAAGTGACCAGATTTCGTTTGTGTTATTGAGATCTGGTATCTATTATAATAACCAAATCTTCAGATATGTGAGACCTATATATTTACGATCATGCCATGATGATTATTACACATGACAGCCATTCATGTGATCACGTTTTAGACACCCCATCTAGGGATGGCCATCTAACTCCAACAGCTCCGTGTGCTGTTGAACAGGTATCAATAAGTTTAGTAAAAACTTCTCAAACAGATGTTCAGAAGCGACTTTAAACTGTAGGTCATTTTAATAGGTTGCAAAGAAATTAGTTTTTTTTTCTTTAACTTATTTCGACGGTAATAAAATAATTCACGATCTGCGTGAATAATTTCAAAGAAGGAAAGGTACTGAATTTACTAAAATGCATTATTAACCTATAATTTATCTAATAATACAGGAGTGATAATTCGAAGATGCAGAATTTAGAATATCTATTTAAACCTTTCTCTGTCATTATTTGTGGTTAATGTTGTACTCCAATATTCTCTTCTGATGTTCCATATAATATTTACACAACCACTTTTATGAGTGTTTTAAAGCAAATATCAATGGTATTGACTTTGTGGGTATATATTTAGATAACGTATTTACTATTTATTGTAAATACGTTATCTAAATATCGTTTGGAAAATTATATCAGACATTATATGATATTCTGTGTCTATCTGATATTGCCGTCAGATGGTTTGCTGTCCATCTTTTTTTTCCATTCTGAACGAGGAAGCGATAATCAGCTTAAACTTATCATTTTTACTTTCCTTTTTTTGAGCCATTACTTGTATAGCATCTCAATCTCAAAAAAATTACTGGTAGTTATTAATTTTTGCCATTTAATGTTATTTAATTTAATGCTGTTACTAAATTTTTCGTTATATTATGGAGTAGCTGTAAATTCCAATTAAAGCTATAATTCCGTATTTTAGGGCGAAGAACATACATACATAGTGAAAAATTCCAATAAGTGAAGTAGACTGTCATATTGTAAATATTTTCCTGCTATGGGATATACAACATTTTTATAACATTAGTATTGTAAACTTCCATAATGCATTTGTTATTGAATTATGGCCTTAAGGCTTAAAATTACAATCCTTAATAAATTAATTGATTAATTAATATCTTGAATAAAAGAGTCCAGTGCGGGGCGAAGTCCACAGTAAAATTGAGATACTTCTTCATGTATGAGGAAAAAGAAACTATTACAATCTCAGTTAAGTTAGGGAAATTTGTAATTCATGTTCAAACGAGAAAAAGAATCGTTCTTGCCTAGGAATATGAAAATAGGGGAAGATTTAATTTATTTACAACTTGTAATTGGTAGCCTTACGGCCAATTGAGTATGAAATTATAATATACACCTAAAATGGCTTAACGTATTTTAAGATTTGACCATTTATATACGTTAAACTTTGAGTATTGGCGTCCTAACTCATACTATTATAATCTATGGTTGATCATAATAGGCAAATGTAAGAAAAGAAAAGTTTGAAGTATATTGGGAACCATGCTTATGGAGTCTTTGAGGTTTGGAAATAAATTCCTGTGTTTAACAAAAACGTTCTATATAATTTTACGTAACTAAGCACAACAGAGCACTTTTTTTCTATCAGTCAATTTGTGCAGACCTTCCTTCTAAGTTGTCTAATAGCATTGGCAGAGCATCTTCAATACAAATAGACTTGTGGCTGATGAGTGGACACGGCAAGTATTTTATTAATCCTTCCTGTTTCATGTCTTTATGTGTAGCTGATGTAATGATGACATGTAAGTTTTGTACCTCAAATGTTACATTACCAAATACAGGGTGCCGCGCTAATTCCAACACAATAAGAAATTCAAATAACTTTTTTTTGTAATCAAAGCATTTCGTTTGTCTTTTTTTATTGTATAGAAAATTTAATTTTATTTTATACAACTGGTTTTAAAGATGATAGACCATAAATTAACTTCATGCTCGTTCACGCATACACTCAAAGAAATTCAATTAAAGGCACTCATTTTTTAGATTATTTGAACCTTATGCATGTTGGTAAAGTTTTTTTTGTATTAAATCACATGTTTTTATTCATTTTATGTTAAACACAACAACTTTTTTATTAAGTTTAAATAACAAACTTATAATGTAAGAAAAACGAAAAAATCAAAAATAAAGTGCAAAATTCAATTAAAGGCACTTTTGTCCTATGTTATCAAAAATCATAAAAGAAAACATCGGAAAGGCTCAATAATGTAAACAATAATAAAATAATAATAAAAATCAGATTTGGCATCGAATCCGATTTGGCATTTGAGTGCATTCCTGAGATACGGGTTTTCGAAGCTCTTTCACCGATTGAAATTTTTTCCCATTAGCATAAATCCCACGGGCCAGGTTGCCCCACATGTTTTCAATAGGATTTATAAATCTGAAGATCGAGCTGGCCATGACCCAGTGGTAATTTCTTTGCTTAGAAACCAGGTTTCATCCAAAAAGTCCGCAAGAACATTCTCCAATTTAATTGTGGTGGCTAAATGCAGCCCAAACCATTAGCCATCCGCCACCAAAGTTTCGCTTTGTGGAGTAACATTCAGGCTGCCGAATGTCATAAAAATTATAATTAAAGCCATCAGGGCCATCCAAATTAAACTTGTTCTCATACATGGCTTTGCAAATTTTAGTCGAGCCCCATTTGTCTCCGGTTGATACAACCGGTTTTGACCTAATTTTTTACAAATTCGTCGGTTGCTAGTTGACAAAATTTGCTGAACATTTCGCTTGGTTTTTGGTAGGTTTAGTTGTGTTACAATTTTTGAAGCGGTTGAATGTTTTTTTAGGTCCTGGCTTCAGTGTCGTGGTGACACTTTCAGATTATCAGATTTTTTTCTATTTTTGTTGTCATTTTCCTTCAGTTTTACTACATTATCTACAGCAGTAGCAGAGCATTCCAGTTTGCGTGCAATTTTTCGGTTAGACCATCCGACATCTTTGTATGCAAGGACTTGGGTAACTTTTTCGCTAGTCAACGATTTACCCATATGAAAAAACTACAAAACTAAACGTTAAAAAATGTATGTTAAATAAATTTAATTACCAAAAAAAGAAAAAAAAAAAACACAAATCAACTCCTGAACTGGCTTCTTTGGACGACTTAAGACGAATGCCTTTAATTGAATTTCGCACCAAAAAGAATGAAAATTTACGAAAATTTACTTATATTGGCGACAAAACTAACTGTAAATGTTTATGTATATTAAAAATAGGAAACGATGGAAAAGAAAGAAAGAAAGAAAAAGGTTCCGTTATTCGAAAATCCAGTTTTATTTGTAAAAATGCAATTGCTTTTAATTGAATTTTGCTGGGTGTATGCGACACCTGATCAGAAAATTATACATTACGGTCTGAAGGGTTAGAGTCGGGATCACCTCAATTACTGTTTTAATAGACTGCTTCAACTCAGACAAATTCCTTGGTTTTGTTTTGTTGTAAACATTTTGGTTGACATAACCCCATAAAAAAAGTGGAGTTTCCGGATATTAATTTGTTTGGTAATTTTCGTGGGAACTTCGCCATAACCGGTCTGGCTATGTGTGCGTGCAGTTGCCACATCTTGCTGTGGAACCAAATGATATTGAAACGGGAAAAAATCTCCTTCAACATCTTTAAATAACGGTCGCCATTGGCAGTTGACAGTAGCACGATTCGTGCGCCAACCTGTATAAGGTGTAGTAAAAAAAATCCATAATTTTTTCATGGCATCGAAGGCTTTACCTATATATACCTATAGCATAGTTAAAATCATGCACGTTGGTTTGAATATCCACCGTTTTGTACTATAACTAGTTTCCATTTCGATGCTAATTCCTCTCCGCCTTTCTTGTAGAAATTCTCGTTCTCTTTCCTGACTATCAATTCTGGCTTAGCTACTCCATCTAGACCGTTCCCGCTGGACGTTGTCGGAAGTTGCCTATTTTTCATCATCAGTTGCCGCTTATGGAATGTGTCGATTGAGTTGAAATTCATTTGCAATACACGGATAGAAATTCGATTCATGAGGTTTTTTTTTTTAATTAACTCATGTGCGACCCAAATGTATAGAGCTTCTTTTTGTATTCAATCAACTTTATTGAAGTGGTTCCAAATGTTATTTTATGCAATATACAGCTCCAACATTGCTTACATAATGGTAGGACTTGACGATCTACATTATTTTCTACAATTAATTTCTACAATTGGCCTTCCAAAGCGCGATTCATTTTCAAAATTAAAATTAAAAGAACGGAACCGGAAAACGGAAACGGAAAAACTATAAAATGTGGCGAATTTTCTTTTCGTTGGTGTCCATTTTTAATGCGCGCTCAGACAATACTGAGTCAAGCAATCACAAAACTGTCTGGGTAGTTATTTAAGTAGGAAATCTTATATTTCTAAAGTCATCTAGCGCCGCACGTACACAACGCAAGGATTTCTTTTTACTTATTATGCCGTATATTTATTATACCACTAGCTGACCCGGCAAACGTTGTTTTGCCTTCAAATAAATAACAGCGTCACATATAGGCTGGTATGTTTGTCACCTACCATTATTTGATTCAATGTTAATGTGGTAAAAAAGAATTATTGCAAAAATCTCATCTCCAACGCCAGCTATCACTTCAAATAAAACCTTTTAAACCTTCCGGAATACTCTACCAATAATTTAAGACCAAAAGGAGCCAAATCGGTCCAACCGTTCTCGAGCTTTAGCGAGACTAACGCACAGCAATTGATTTATATATATATAGATTATTACTATGCCATATATTATATATATCGTAATTACTATACTATTTATTTAACCATCATTTCTAAAGTACAACGTTTGTACTATTTAAATATGATAGCATACATTAGCTTAACGTATTTTTAAAATTATGGGCTACTAATGTTTGCATGGTATTTACGTTGGACGCACATGGTTCCATTTACTCATTTTTCTAATTATATTTTTTAAATTTAATAGTCAAATGTATATTAAACAAATTTTCTTTTTACAAAGTTGGCATAAACATTTTGCTTTGTTTGTTTTTGTTTGCTTTTATAAAAATGTCGCTGAATCTGTTTTGTTATCTGCTTTAGCGAATATGTAAGTTTTTATTATACGCTAAATGAATGTACAACTGAGTCACAGTTGTGTATCTTGTGAACATTTCCACCTCGCGGGTTTCCATCCAATACAACGCAGGTCAAGACCTTTTCTCTTTTGACCTTTTTTTTATAAAAAAAAAAAAAAAAAAAAAAAAAAAACATATTTGAAAGTTCAGTAATTAGTTGTTATTTTGTGTCGCATAATTTGTGTTTCAAAATTTCCATAATTCACTTTGAGTCACAAACTGAGTCACAGTTATGTATCTTGTGAACATTTCCACCTCGTGAGTATCCAATACAACACAGGTCAAGACCGACCTTTTCTCTTTTGACATTTTTTTTTATCAAAAAAAAATATTTGAAAGTTCAGTAATTAGTTGTTATTTTGTGTCGTATAATTTGTGTTTCAAAATTTCCATAATTCACTTTAATTTGATTAATTAATGAAATTGGTCACTGTGCTTTTATCAGTTTCGTGTTTATAAAACAGTATTATTAGATTTTAAATTTATATCATCGCTTTTTTTGCTTCGTTTGGTGTGTAAATAAAAACATTTCACTGCATTTTTTAATTCAATTTCATAAGCCTTTCTTTGTTGCGATAAGTTTTATTTGTTGCAAAGTGTATATCTGTCCATCATTTAACACTAAAACTCATTTGCATCCCAAAACAACTATAACTAACAAAAAAAAAAAACCATTGCAAAAATTCAAAATCCAAAACCCTCAATCAACATACCTACAACCTATAAAATTTCCAGTTTAAAAGAAGATTTTACACCGCTGCTCAAAGACTGCTCCTGTCTGGCCTGTCAAAAACATACGAGAGCCTACATTCATCATCTCTACAAGACGTCGGAACTTCTGGGACCCATACTGCTAATGATGTAAGTTCTATGTTTATATACTCATTAATAATAACTTAATTTTTTTCTTGTTGCAGGCACAATCTACACTATCTTATGAAATTCTTTGACAAAATTCGTTCTTGTATTTCCTCTGATACATTAGGTGATTTAATACAATTGGTAAAATATCAAGGAGGCGAAAACCCCGTAGACTATCGCATATTGGCAAATACTAAAGTAATTAGTAGAGCTGGTCTGGGTAAAGGTTTTGCCAATGCCAAAGAAGAATCCTTGTAGCAGAAGAATTAAAGTGTGACAATAGTTTTTTTTGTTCGTTTTCTTTTTTCTTTATTAAACATATAAATTGTGCTATTTTTTATTAAAATAACTATAAATTTTACTAAAAACTTGTCCAGTTTCTGAGTTTATTTTGCTTAGCACGTTTCCCTCTGTTAGTGTGTCATAGATATGTGTTCCTACAATTAAGTTTTTCGCACAATTAATAATAGTATTTATTACTGTTCAATTACAGGAACTTACCTCCCACTGTCACAAATCCGGCTAATTCACAGCAACCAATGTTATAAGTATTCAAATCCTTGACATAGCAATACTTTTGTCTGGCGAAAACAAATATTTTTATTTTCCCGTCATTGGTTTCGGTTCGTTGCGGTGTCATGAAGAGATTATGGGGCACATTATTTTCACACATCCATTTTAAGAATTGATATAAACGCTGTAGTTTGTCTTCTTTAAGCGCTATTGAATCCTTTTTGGTTATAATAAAACATATAGCTTCTGTGGGCATAGTTTCGTCGAGGCGATAAATATCGGGTTGACAGAGCAATGAAAGATTCTACAACGATATAGATTTAGAAAAAACTTCGCATTCATTATCAAACAATTATAATTAGAATTTCTTAATTTGCGCAAGGAAGTTGTTATTATTTGTATCTACAACTTGTTGAAATTGATAGCTTTCCATATGATATTGAGACGAGGACAATAGAAAGTGGAAATTATCATTGAATATTGAGAAAATATCGATTGAAAATTAGAATTTCCATCTCATATTGGAAACCAATCATTTTCAAATAAGAATTTCCATTTAAAATTGAGAAAAGATCAATTGAAAATGATCCAAATGATAATTTATATTGAAACGAGTTCAATTGAAAATACGAATTTCGACTAAATGATGAGAAAATATGAACTATGACAATTTCTATTTAAAATTGGAAGAAATTCGTTTGGTAATGATAATTTCCATTTGACGTTGAGAGAAATTCATTTGTCAATGACAATTTGTGTTTGATAACGAGAAAGGAACAATTGAAACTGAGAAATTTCTATTTAAGAATCAAAAGGAACCTTCTGAAAATGAGAATTTATATTTGACATTGGAAAAATAGCGACTGATATAGAGAACTATGATTTGATATTGGAAAAAGAACAGACGCCATTGAGAAACGTCTTTTTTGATGATGAGAAAATAGTAAAAGCAATCGATAAATATTGTGCGCAGGTTATTGATTTATTTTCCTATTTAAAATAACAAAAATTTAAATTTCACTTAAGCCAAAGCAAAAATTTGATAATTATTGACCAACAGGCTTTACACGTATGGTCAAAATAATAAATACACCCTCTATATATTTTTTTTAAAGGCTTGTAGACGAAAGTTAATTTAAATTAAAAAAAAAAAACAAATACTAATTTCCTTTGTTATAACATTAGAAATAACATAAATACTAAAACAATAACAAAAAACAAAAATTAAATGCAGTATTTTTCAAAAAGTAAGAAATTAATCAAAGAACATTGGACAAAATAATAAGTACATTTAGTTAAAATAAGCAAAAAAGTAAAAAAAAATAAGTTTTTTCTGCAAAATTGGCTGAGTTTCGTTAAAAGCCGGTATATCCACCTCTATTTTCAATTATTTCGTTGACTTATTTTGGCATGCTGGCAATAAGCTTCCTGCAGGTTTCTACTTGTATTTCATACAAAGTTTTTATGAACAAAATTCCATAACTGATCCTTATTTTTAAGAACCTCCTTTCCAATTCTTTGTTTCAACTCTCCCCAAAGATTTTCGATTGGATTTAAGTCTGGAGATTGACTTGGCCAGTCAAGAAGGGCAAACATTATTATCTTGGAACCAATCCTTTACCAAATTAGAAGTATGCTTCGGATCGTTATCTTGCTGGAATGGCCATTTAAGAGGCTTCCACAGCATACTTCATCGTATTTTCCAAGATATCTTTGTAGTGGAATCCGGTCATAGCGTCGGTAATTCGATGTATCGGACCGACACCATACTACGAGAAACGACCATAATATTGCCGCCCCCCGTGCTTGACCGTCTTTTTTGTAAAGCGGACATGGAATTCCTTACCGTTAGGGCGTCGGACATTCCGGGTACAGTCGTTTCTAAATATAGGTACATTAATTTTTGTTTCATCGCTCCACAAAATGTTTCGCCATTTTTTTTAACCGTCTCCTCCGGTCCAATTGGAATGACTTGCAAGCACCAATCTAGCCTTTAAAATTTGTCGTCTAAGCAAAGGAACCCGTTTTGGTGAATGTGCTTCTTGTATTCTACGACGAACCGTTCCCGATAAAATTACGTTTCAAATTTCTGCTGAAATCGCTCTTAAAGACACAAACGGGTCCTTCTTCGCAAGTGTTACAAAACGGATATCTGTTGTTTTTGAAGTTTGTTTTGGGTCTTCCGCGAGTTTCGGCGGGCTTTTTAGGCTTCAAAGCATTTTGTACAAAAAATAGAAACCGATTCATAATTTCTGCTATAGAACGAAGACTTTGGTCACTTTCTCGTAGTCTTGAAACAATTTTTCTGACTTTTTCGACCCATGACTGATTTTTTTACTATATATATTTTGTTGCAAATAAAGATAAACAACAGTAAAATAACTAGCCTTTCCAAAAAGACTACAGCCCTGCGAAAATATTAAAGAATTGAGCATTGTATTTATTATTTTGACCAAATACTGAAATAACATCTGAACAAAACTAACTCACAATGAAAACAACGGGGAAATCCCAGTTTTGTTTTTTTACTTTTAAAGGCATTACCATATTAAAGTTATTTAAATAAAAAAGAATTGCCATGTTTAATTTCCGTTAAAGTAACTAAAATTAAACATAAAGCAAAAATAAGTAGGTGTACTTATTTTTCCGACCATATGTGTAGTATATTTTTCGTTTTTAAGTAAAGCTAAGAAAAACATACATAACGCTGTGATTTGGATGAAACTTTTATTTCATTATAATGCTTGGACCTTGCAAATAAATACGAAATGCAATATCTTTTAAATGACCGCCTCTGGATTGGTGGCAGCAGTGGTTCCAGACCATAATGCGCACCGAACAGTCACCTTTTTCGGATGCAGTGACTTTTTCACAATCACTTCAGGCTTCTCCGAGCCCTAAATGCGACAAAATTTGCTTGTTGAGTGGGAAATGAGAAAAATTTGGAGAAGTTTGTTTGATTGTATACATTTTTAAGGGACTGCCTAAAATAGGATTTTCTATTGGAGCAATAGGATAAGTCGAAAAATAATGTAAGGATCATGTCCACTTTTTTTTCGTCTATAAGCCGGTACATCTTCCACGACGTTTTAGAACGCAATCCTGTGCAGCTTTGGCACCTGTTGAGCCTCTTGTTTAATATTGAACAACAATTCTCAATTACAATTTATTTCTCAATTAGCACCTGTTGAGAACCTTCTGTTTAATTATTAAACGGCAATTCCCATTTACAATTTATTTCTCAAGATTAAATGTATGAGCTAATAAACTTTTGTCATTTTCATTCCTTTCTTCCTTTTATAACATCACACTGGAGAATCTTAATATTGTAATTTTTCGTGATTCAAAGGCAAATTTTCAGATTCAGTTGTTTCTTTCTCAATATTAAATGTTAGTTCTCATCGCATGATTTTATATCAATTATCAAAGGGTGCTCATCATCATTTTCCCAATATAAATTAGCAATTCTCAATTTCAATTGACCTTTTCTCAATATTAAATGGAAGCCCTTATTTTTAATTGATCGTTTCTCAACATCAACACGAAATTTTCATTTTCGAGTGATTTTTTTTTCTCAATATTAAATAGAAATGATTTTTCATTGGTGATTCATTGGGGTTTTCCCAACATAAACTCTCGATTCCCAATTTCAATTGACCTTTTCTCAATATTAAATGGGAGGCCCCATTTTTAATTGATCGTTTCTCAATATATTAAAATTAAATGAAACTGGAAATACACATTCTCAACTAATATTTTTTCAACATAAACCGGAAATTTGAACTTTTCTCAGTGCCATCTGGAAATTCTCATTTTCAATTGACGTTTTCTCGATATAAAATGGAATCGTTTGTACGTGATCTTTTCCCATTTTCAGTTAGGCAAATTTTATGCAAGGGAATCTGCTAAACATAATAAGAATTTGCTTTTCTGGATAAGTAATCTTTAGTTTCTGTTAAATTGAAATACGACTTGCATGGATGCGTATTTCCATCGGCAACAAATTCGATTTAAAACGATACGAAATGCATAGCATTTGTTCTCCATATTTTGGTATTCAAAATTGTGCAGCACGTTAAACTGTTAAGGAATTTGCGGCTGAAGTTGGAAAACGTATATGCAAATATAAATATAGCATCGATGGCGGCGAACTGGAAAAACGCATGCATCATATCCGGAACGCAAATGCTTATCCGATGATTGAAATCTAAACGTATTATTTACGATACATGCCCAAAAAGAGGCGACCCAGCTTTGTTCTGATCGGAATGTACCCTGGCAGTGTAGCCTTACATCTGATGAGTCGGTCATGATATGAATTGGCCATGATATCTACATTGCGACATATCATAGAAAAGATAGGAAACAATAAACAGTTCTATACATATCATATTTTTGTCGATTATAAAGTTCCCTTCGAGAATCCGATGTGTCAAAAATTATTTGCAGCGATGGCCTATTTTGATATCCCTGCAAAACTAATATGACTTTACTGAATGATATTGATCGACACGATGTCTAATATCTTACTGAGCCGTTCTTTTAGTAAGCGGAGTCTTCGACAACTTGATGGTCTACCGTGTCATTTCTTCTAGATATTCATTAGAGATACTAATAAGGAAGAGAGCTGATATTGCTGTGAGAACATTATAATAGTGATGGACTCGTTGATGATTTTACCACCCTGGGATCTGCCCTTGATATGATAAATATCAGTCTTTACAGACCAAGGAAGCAAGTGCCTTTATGGTCTATAGCAGGCACCAGTTCTGTCTGTTTTGTTGTATAGCACAGAATTTTGGATAAGAGACACGTAAGGAGGGTAACAAAAATTTCGTTAGAAAGACCAACTTTCTAAGGCTCTATTAAAAATAGCTGTGACGAACTGAAGAGGAAGTGCAGAAGGCTAAAATGCACGGAATTTGTCTATACTTTGGGCGCGTCAAATCGCGGAAAGTTCCTCTAAAGCTGTTAGCATTGTGGCTGCTGTTTGTGCAATATTTCACATTATAGATGTCGGTAGTGTTTCGTCAATTTTTAAAATGTGTAATGTAAGCAAAAAAGTTGCATTAAATTTTGTTTGCGAAATTGAAATATTTTGGAAACATTTAGAATGTTGCAGATGGCCAAATTTAGTCAAAAAGAAAGAAATGGCATAAACAATTCAAGGAAGGTCGATAACGAGTTGAAAAGGAAGAGCGTCTCGGTTGACTCTCAACCCGATGAAAGCCACTTTCAGCAAATCCGAGATTTGGTACTAGAAAACCGTCGTTATTAGTGATGATGTTGGCCCTTCAAACTGCTCGGTTTACACCATTTTAATACATTTCGGCTCCTAGACGCGTCAAATGGTAATTGGTACCAAAACCACAGAATTTTTACATCTCAAGCTGCATTGGCTCTTCGTGAGTTTTTCGCCAAAATTTCAACTAATACAGCTGTACAACTATCGTATTCGTCTGCTGTAGCATCGTGTGAGTTGTGTCTATTTCCGAAATGTCAATGGTAGGTGTAGAGACATCTTCGTAAAATATTGGGTGGCATAGTTTAAACGAGGTCGCATGAGTTGCCAAGACGAACATCGTTATGGTAAACCAGTTGAGATGTCCACGCCAGATATGTTTAAGAAAATCCACAAAATGGCATTGGATAATCGTCAGCTGAAGGTGCGTGAGCTAACTGAAATTATATTCATTTTAAAAAGTGCTATATTCGTACATAGCATATTGACCGGAGAATTGAAGATGAGAAAGCTGTGCGCATGATGGGTGCCGCGCTTGCTTTCAATAGAACAAAAACAGCATCGTGAAGATGTTTTAGTAGCACACCGCAACAAAGGCCAATTTTTCCGTCGGCTATGAGACAGACATTGGTCCACCGCTTCACACCTGAGATAAAGGAACAGTCAACATTCCAGTCAGTGGACTGGAATGGAGAATCGTGCCCAAAGAAGACGAAGACGGCTACATCTGCAAACAAGGTCATGGCGTCTGTTTTTTTAGATGCGCATGGGATTATTTTTATTGATTATCTTTAAAAAGGAGAAAATATCAACGGCGAATATTATGCTAATTTATTGCAACGTTTAGTTGATGAAATTATGGGGAAAAGCTGCATTGTCTTGACGAAAAACACTTGCTATTTCGTCAAGACAATGTTCCACTTCACATATCCACTATTGCAATGGCCAAAATTAATGAAATAAACTTCGAATTGCTTCATCACGCACTTTATTGGCTAGATTTAGCTCCCTAGAACTATTTTCTATTTCAAAACTTTTGATCCGTGGTAAAAGATTTGCTAACAATGAAGAGGTGGAGTGGAGTGCGGTTGATGACTATTTTAAGGAATTTGACAATTCTTACTATAAACAGGGTATAGAAGATATAGAATATCGTTGGAAAGCGTATCGAGCTATTATTGTGTATCGATTACATTAAAAAATAATTTTTTTTTGTCTTTTAGTTTTGGGACCGGCCTCATAGTTCACAATTCTGTATTCTATAATCAGTAAAATTTACAAATAGTTACAATCCTTTACTTTAGAACGATATGGAATAAATCGGATAAGCTTTTTAAAATCACTGGAGTGCCCAAAGTTTAAAGGCGATTCCGAATGTCTGTTGGAGAAAGTTTTACTAGACGTACATAGATCACTTTTCAAAGTAAAGCAATATGATTGTAAGCAATATGATTGTATGGCGATTGATTGTAATCTCGATAGTGGACAGAAAATGCATAACAGTCGCATGTACTATCCATTGGCCGGTCACTCTAGTGGATGAAAGCAATCTTAAATTAGGGAGCGGCAAGGATATGCGTGCGATTATCTCGGCAGCTTGTAAATTTTTCAAACAAGATTGTAAACATTTGATAGAATATCCAAATTTCAAATAGAAAAAAGGATCTGATGGCAATCCTGCAACAATTTTTTTCTTGCCAAACAATTTAAATAACTTTTTCTAAATTATGTCTTCAAAAAAATTATAGAATTTGCAATTTTAGAAAACCATATAGTTAATCACAAATGTAAGGCAATATTTCTATATATGTATATTAATTATAGTTTGTCTAATGGCTTGATAATGACAGTGTGGGGCTTTTCCGCAATAGAATATTTGATAAATTATCTTTATTATCTTGTAAACTTTTCCACAATAGAATATTTGATAAACACAGTTAATACACCCAACTTACCGCCCGATCTATATACAAATCCTTATCAATGTAAAACAGATGTAAATGTAAATGATTCACCGAAGCCAATGCACCTGGACTATTGTAACCGATGCGAAAAGTGCGATTATCTTCCAAAGATAACAAAAGCTCGACACAAAAATGTAAAGCCTGTGAAGTAATTTTTTGAGCTAAACCCAAGTGAACATCTGGACAAATAAGAGTATGATATCGTGTCACAGGACTTTTGTTAATAATCATCGATACATTGGTGGAATTCTCAAAGGGAACGGTCATTATGCATTCTTGTGCATCGATTTTCTTAAAATTGAATTTGGTCTCATCGAAGGTTGGATCCAAGGATTCTATCGTTTGTGGCAATCTGCGAAGCGACGCACGTTCGGGATTGAACTGCAATTGAAGGAGAAACAGTAATCAAATGGGGGAAATGACAAAACATTTAAGCGGCGGGGGAATATTTAATACGGCTGCATTTCAACAAAATTTACCTCCACATAGAATCCATGTCTTCCTGCCACGAACTTGCTCTTGGTGATATTTAAACGGTATGAGAATACGTTTTGCACATCTTGTAGTTCTTTCCATTTCCTAATCAAAGTCTCAATATTGAACTGTAATTGAATATGTTTGGACATATTGCTAAATGGAGGAAATATTTTGGTTTTGTTGACATCGTTTATTAAAAGCAAACAGCTGTTTTTTATTTGCAACAGCCGCAGTCAACCGCACAGAAGAATTCAACCTAAATACGAACTTGTCTCTGCTGTGGAAAGTTTGGGTTACATGTATTTCATAGGTAGCTACCTAAATGGTAACGACTAGCGCTGCGTAACGGTTAAATTGGAAAATACTCAACTGATAGCCCTGAAGAATGAGGCGGGTAGTAGGGATTCCGTAGTTTAATGGAACGGAAAAAATGTGAAACGTTCATACTTTTCGAGGTTGATGTTATTCGAGAAGAACTCGAAATCTTGTCACCACAGGTAAACACATTTTCCAGAAACGCTCACAAAATTTGCCACTTTTTAGCAGAAAAGGGAATAGGAGAGTAATTTCTCTTAAAAATGGAACGGCAATAATGGGTTGCAAGCTAAAAGTTTGCATTTTATGAAGATGTGGAAATAATTACAAACTCATAAGGATATGAAGTACAAGATAAAGTGAAGATGAGAGAAATCCATTATTTTGGCATGACATTGAAGGCTTTAATTAGCATAGTTAGAATAATTCGATTTGGGTTAAATGTCTTCTATTTCGTTCAATAACTTGATGCCATTTTGAAGGCGTCAAGTTATTACTCTCTCACATAAATCCTCATCCCTGTTGGCAAAAAACTAGGACAGTCGATTTTTCCAAGCTTGAGGCGATTTTTCTTTCTCCTGCAAAAGCATTCGCCACAGACAGCAGAAGGTACATTTGGTGAAGATAACAATTACACCCTATATATTTTTTTGAAGGCTCTTGGTCAAAAATTCATTTAAATTAAAAGAAGAACATATACTAATTTTTTTGTTATAACATTAGAAATAAAATAAATACTAAAATAACAAACAACAAAAATCCAATTCAGTATTTTTCAAAAAGTAAGAAATTAATCAAAGAACATTGGACAAAATAATAAGTACATTTAGTTAAAATAAGCAAAAAAGTAAAAAAATTAAGTTTTTTCTGCTAAATTGGCTGAGTTTCGTTAAAAGCCAGTATATCCGCCTTTATTTTCAATTATTTTGTTGACTCTTTTTGGCATGCTTGCAACAAGCTTCCTGCAAGTTTCTACTTGTATTTCATACAAAGTTTTTATGAACAAAATTCTATAACTGATCCTTATTTTTAAGAACCTCCTTTCCAATTCCTTGTTTCAACTCTCCCCAAAGATTTTCGATTGGATTTAAGTCTGGAGATTGACTTCGCCAGTCAAGAAGGGCAACATCATTATCTTGGAACTCATCCTTTACCAAGTTATAAGTATATCTAAGAGGCATACTTTCCACAGCATAGTTCAACATTGTATTTTCCAAGATATCGGACAGACACTATACCACGAGAAACAACCCCAGAACATAGTATTGCCGCCTCCGTACTTAATCGTTTTCTTTGTAAAGCGGACATGGAATTCATTACCCTTAGGGCGCCAAACATTCCGGGCACAGTTGTTTCCAAATACATTAATTTTTATCTCCTTCGAACCAATTGGAATGACTTTTTGCAAACGCCAATCTAGCTTTCACATTTTTTTGTTTAAGCAAAAAAACTCTTCTGGCTATCCGTCCTGGTAAATGTGCTTCTTGTAGTCTACGACGTACTGTTCGCGATGAAATTACATTTCCAATTTTTGCTGAAATCGCTCTTGAAGACACTAACGGGTCTTTCTTCGCAAGTGCTAAAATATGGATATCAGTTTTTTTTGAAGGTTTTTTGGGTCTTCCGCGAGTTTTGATGTACTTTTTAGGCATTAAAGCATTTTGTATAAAAAATAGCGACCGATTCATAGTTTCTGTAAAAAAACGAAGACTTTGGCCACTTTCTCTTAGTCTTGAAAAAAATTTTTTCTCCTCCGGAGAACAATGACTTTTTCGACCCGTAACTGATTTTTTTTACTATATATATTTTGTTGTGAATAAAGATAAACAACATAAAATAATTAGACTTTCCAACCGAAAGCCCGACTGCGAAAATATTAAAGAATTGAGTAATGTATTTATTATTTTGACCAAGTACTGAGATCACGCCTGAACAGAACTAACTCACAATGGAAACAGCGGGGAAGCCCCATGGAAGGCATTACCATGTTAAAGCTATTTATATAAAAAAGAATTGCCATGTTTAGTTTCTGTTAAAGTAACTAAAATTAAACATAAAGCAAAAATAAGCAGGTGCACTTATTTTTTCGACCATATGTGTGCATGATATCAGGTCCGGGTTACAAGGCCAAAGTTGGCCGCTTCTGGGCTATTTTTTCTTCAGACAGTTCAACTGTTGGCAGTACAGTCCCGAATTAAGAGTTTGGGCGTAGTAAGGTAGCCCATAGTCGATGATTCCCTGATTGATGATCTCATCAAACACGCTGCCATAAGTGACCAACTTTATTATTACCAGTTACGACCCGCTTCAGAAGTGCGTTAATTCAGTTGCAATTCAGCAGCGATTCGCGGATTGCAATTCGGTTTACACCTGTTTTTTTTTCTTTACTACGCGAGTTAGACGTCCATATATAAAGCATGTTTCTTTATCCAGCCATGTTCAAATGATTCTAAACGGTTTTTTGTACAATGTTTGGCTTCCGAGCAGTCGAAATAATGGTTATTCAATCGTGAATTAGTCTCCCAAAAGCTAGATGCACCTTTAACATTAAAATTGCCGGAACGGAATCGGCGAAACCAAAATTTCGAGCGATTGACTGTTACAGTTCCCTGGCAGTAATTTTAATGTTAAAGACGCATCGAATTGTTCATATTTTCAGCAGATTGACTTGACAGACTGTAGAACATGGAGTATTTCCTCTTTTTGGTGGCCACCTTTGGGTCGTGCCCGAACAATGCACAGTAAGGCAAATTTTTTGAATATGAAATCTTGTTTTTTTTTACCGCCACCTAGCGTACACAGGTTATAATTAAACAACGCTAGGTACAGGTTACTAAAGCCATCTGCTGAGAAAATAATAGATTTATTTTTATTCCACCTTATATAAGTCCTTACGAGGTAACGCTTAGTTATTTCTTCGAAAGCTTAATTACTGCTGTATCTGAGATTGGCAATAGAATTTCATGAAGGCTTCTATACATCCATATGTTATCCTACGAAATAGAAACGCTATTGGTTTGTAATTTAGTAATACAATTCAGTACAATTTTCAAAAAAAAAAAAAAAAAAAAATAAATAAATAAATAATTTACATTTCTGTAATCAGATGTTGTTAAAAAAACTTGCTTCCTAAGATGTGGAAATTGTGCTCACACGGCATTAGTAGAAATTATGGAAATGCTGTTCTTGGGAAATCATTTCCTTCTTTTTTGTAATGCGAAATAAAAATTTGTCGATATTTTTAAAAAATTGTAATGATTTTTATTTCTGCTTTTTAAAAATAAAAATAGTTTTTATTTATTATTTAAAAAAATATATTAATATTTACTTATTACTTTAAATAATAATTTTTAGTTATTATTTTATATTATACAAATTTGTATAAGGTATAATAAAAAGAAATCCACTATTTTTCTTGCATTATATAAGTGCTATCGGGTTACGCAAGATGGCGTTAGAAAGATAAGAATTCGTACTTAAACAACTATTTACAAAGTTTTGTGATTGCTCGACTCAGTATTGTATGGGCGCGCGTCAAAAATGCAAAAATGCAGCACATAGAAAATGCCGAACTTTCTGCAGCATTTCTTCGATAGAGAAAAATCTTGATTACGTCGATACTGTTCCGGTAATGTTGATGTCAATGATGCGCCACGCTCTGAAAGATCGAAAACGTAGATAGAATAATGGAAATCGTCAAGTCCGAGTTTAAGGAAGCATTGTTTAGTCTGCCCAAGAGCTAAACCAATTGAAATAAGAAAGAAAGTTTTACATACTGGAATAACTTTCAAAATGGCAGGAAAATTATCGGTCAAGTTGTCCTATAAATCGTATCATTTTAACTATTCATATGATCAAGGTGTTTCGATGGTGTTTCGAATTAATACCTGGGGGGAATATAATATTACCGCTGCATTTTCGTACCGCAAGCCTTATCTTAGCATTTTGGGTTCCACCTGGACCTTATCGGTCCAGTGTAATATTCAACATCAATAGAATTTTATAAATTTGACGGAAAAAAAAATGTACGTACGTACTAACGTACACCGTAAGGAATGAAAGAAGACTAAGCTAAGCAGTCATCGATGTCTTTCACTCCGTTGACTCATTCCCACTTCTCTCCTTTCCTCATAACAAATCCTATCACTACCTTTCTGGCACTATCGGCAACTGTTACGACTGTCAATCCTACCACCTCTTTACTGGCACTATCGGCGACTGTTACGACTACCTCTACACACGTGTTTACTCAACCACCACTATGGAAGATTTTCAAACGAACTAGCATAATATACGTTTTGTGTTTTATTGATCAAATGTGGTCTCTGTTTCTCGTACTCTTAATAATTCACATTCAATTGATGGCAGTCTTGGCATAAGAAGTTCGTCTTGAGCGGGAAAAAGTATACTTACCTGGCGTAGGGGTTACCGTGATCATGAAGGCGGTTCCCCCGGAGTGAGGCTCGATCATTGCACATTGGATTGAGTTGACCTCCGCGATTATTCCTAATGTGAATAACTCGTGCGTATAATTTTTGGTAGCCGGGAATGGCGTACGCGCCGTCCCGATTATTTCAATAAATTTCATATAGTTTAGAAATCATTTGGAGTTTATAGTTTTAGAATAGAGAAGCGCGATGAATAGTATTGGTAAGAAATTAATAGAATGTTTGGCGCCCAAGAAATGTAATAATAACGGGTTTCAAAAGTAAAGTTAGATGAAACACGTATAAAAAGCTATGGTTTCGATGAACCTTTATTTCATTTTAATGCTTGGACCTTGTAGGAAATACAATGTCATTTAAATAAGCGTCTTTGGATTAGTTGCAACGGCAGATCCTTTTGAGGTAGTTTTCGATCATTTCGGGCGGTATATCGACGATAACTTAACAAATGTTGGTTTTCAAGTGCTCCACGGACTTTGACGTAGTCCCACAAAAAAAAAAAAAAAAGTTTAACGGCGCCAAATCGCATGATCTTGGTGACCAATTGACGTTGCCAAAACGTGAAATTACACTTTCTGGAAACTTTTCATGCAATAAAGACAAAATCGTTCGTGGTGTGTGGCTCGTAGCATCGTCTTGCTGAAACCACATCATTTTCAAACCGATTTTCAATCGGTTGTTAAACGATTCATATTCGTAAATAGCTAACCTTTCACTAAAAAAATAACACTTCAGATGACAGGTATTTTACAGCTGACAGCCTTGCCAGACCTGCGGTTGTGAAACCACTAAATTGATAACCCTGTATAATATACTATAGTATAATGCGTTCTATGAATATGTGGTCGATATTGATTCGTTCTAGCATGTCTTCAGCGACCTTTAAGCAATTGAGTTTTTACAGAAAATTTAGATCATTTGGAAATAGTCGAGAGGCAACGCATTTCATATCCAAACAATAGTGTCAAATGACACGAACTTATTCGTGAGATACACAAACCCACGATGGTTTTAGGTGAGTCTCGCCGTGAAGGCCTTACCCACGCTGTGCGACACACTAGGCATATTACAATGCGATTGCTAACGCCCCATGGGATAGCTAAGTAAAACTTGGACTATCCAGGAAAAGGGGCTGATAATTTTTTTTACTACCGCAATTGTCAGCCCTTTCTTTGCAGCCAGGAGATACCAAATTGATTATGCTAGTATGGAACATAATCCACATTGGGGGCGGATACTCTGCTACTCTATGGGTCTGTAGCACCTGGTTGCAATGCAACTCCACATTCGAGCACAAAGTCTCTATCAGCGATTTTGGTATCAACCACAACCCGCATGATGCTCCCACCAGGAGTCCTACACCAAATTATCAGGCGGGAACTCAGTTTCGGGGCCTCCCGGTTCCCATGCTACCAAATTGTGTTTTATGCACCATACTTCACGGGATTGGTCGCCCTATGGCAAAAGAGTACAGACTGGACATTTCAACATATGTACCTGCAGGCACGGAGACCCCAGTAGATGGAACGGTTGATACTACATTGCAAGGATCCTCACCAGTGGGAGACGGGGAAAACTCCAAACTTTTTCCGTTCGGCGACGATGAACTGCAACCATGAAATATAGACATAGGAAAACCCTATGCTTGTCCGTACCCCCCTAGAGATCAAAAAGATACAGATGACACTTCTTATGGAGCTTCCCATGCTGATCTCTAGATAAAGCGCCGATTTTTGTTTTATGATTCCAATAGACTCAGAGTGGGTATTCCATGAATGTAGAGCCGATTTTCAATCATTTCCTTCATTGTATCGATGCTAGTTTTAGTTGAAGATGTTGATGGCCGATAAGGGCGATTTAAATATTCCACCACATCTCGTTCCCTTTCATTCATTGTTTAATATTTTTATCCTTTGTAAAAATTGCAAAACACTATTGAGATGAACTAGCAAAATTGAACTAGCAAACTCTGCATTAGTATAGAAAACGGTTATGCCGAGAATTTTGATAGTCCCTTCAAGGGAGCTTCTTAAACGAGTGGTTCTCAAACATGTTTCATGACTTTTAAGGTCAACTGAGCGATGCACTTTTGTCTGACTGCTTGGTAATGAAACAAATCGACTAAATATAAAAATCCTCCCTGGTAACTTCCATACACTCTACCTAATTTAGTTCATACTCGTATGTTCGGTTCAATTGCACTAATTTTATTGAAATTTAGTATGCTTCAGGCATTTGGTAAACTTAGCTATATCAATGGAAATCATGGGCTATATTGCCAGAATCGTTATGGGGCACCACAATTATACAAAATGTTTGATTAGTCAAAAAAAAAAGCGGTTTCTAAACAGACAGAAAGCTAAAATTTTGTTTCTTGTATTCCTCCTTAATTTAGATGATTTTTTGATAAGAAATCAAATATATATCAAATATCAAATATATATACCAATGCAAAAGGATATTGGATCAATTTCTAGAATAAAAATGCAAATCATGTTGACATCATATTCTGTTGTATTTTTTATATTTCCTTAAGAATATAAAGCACTTTCTTGATCACAATTTATAATGATGCAAAAATCCAACAATATCCTAATTTTTCCCCCTTTTTTTTTTGAAACTCTATAAATTTATACATTTTATCGATATTTCTTATATAAGGTTTCGCTGACATTGCACATTTGACCCCAAGTATAATACAAGCAGGGTTGCCGCATTTCGCTTAAATGTATTTAGCAGTATTTTCAGACCATTCGTCAAAATAAGTGTATAATATGAAAAAACAAATTTTCTTGCGTCCCAAGTATGAGATATGAGAGAGCTTCCACCATTCAGTGAGCTTACATGCACTGTACAGGGTGGCACAGGAATCGAGCTGCAAACACAATGTCAGTATTATTTAAAGATGTTAAAGCAGATGTTTTTTTTATCCAAAACTATGCCAAAAACGTATCCGTTTCAACAGCATTTGGTTCCTGCAAGATGGAGCGGTTATGGCGGAGCTCAAACGAAAATTCTCAAACAAATTCATATCCAGAAACTCCACCAGACTTTTTTATGCGGTTATGTCGAGCAAGAGGTGTATAAAACGAACGGAAGAAATTTGACTAAATTTAAGCAGTCCATTAAAACAATAATTGAAGTGCTTCCGACTTCAACCCTCTAGGCCGCAATGAAGATCTTTCTGATCAAGTGTCGCATATGCATGAATGGATATTTAGATTATTTACGGTCTATCATCTTCAAAACCAATTAGTTATACGAAATAAAATTGAATTTTCTATACAAACAAAAAACAAAAAAAAAAAAAAAAAATAAAAAATAAATGGAATACATTCATTAAAAAAAAAAGTTATTTGAATTTCTTATTGTAGCACAATTTGTGCGCCACACTTGATTTGACAATGCACAATGTTTAGAGGCATATTTTTAACATATAAAAGACATAAACTGGAAAGTAATATATCCGTTTCGAAAAATGCTATATTTTATAGACCTCAATTTCTTAAATCAGACCAATAGGCCTGAAGAAAATATAGTGAATAATTTTCTGAATAAGTGTCGCATATGCGGGAATGTGCATGGAGATCATCATTAACGGTCTATCATCTTCAAATCATCTTCATCATCACCTTCAGTTATGTAAGATAAATTTGAGTTTTCTATACAATATAAAAAAATTATTAAATGAAATACATAGATTAAAAAAAGTTAAAGTTATTTGAATTTCTTATTGCAGCACAACTGGTGTGTCACCTTGTATTTGTTTTATATTTTATACCGACCTATCATTTGATAGTGCAAAAATTCGTTAAAAATCTTTTGACCAAATGTGTTCCGCGGCTTCTTAAAGTCCGGCTGGTCCGCCTAAAAGGAAATGTGGCATAGTCTTATAATTTGGCAGACTTTAACAGGAGATTGATCCAATTATTCCCTTTAACTCTTTAGGAAGTTACATCCGATTGTATTGGCAGAATTTAAAAAATTGACAGATTAACCACGCCTCCTCTGGCAGCGTCCAAACAAATGCTCGATAAACCATATATTCTAGGGTTCATATCTTGTTTTGCACTGAGTTCTGTCAGATTTAGTACAATTTGACCATGTATCAAATCAGGGCCTCAAAATTAAAAAGGTGTTTGCCACAAAATTGACCGATTTTCCGAAATTCAGTCTTTTCTCTGCAATTCTTAATTCAAGGGCAGCTATAGCCTAGGCTTTGTATGTTTACATCGATAATTCTCTGTAAAACTTGGACAAATCGACCAAGTGACCACACCCATATTTTAAAGGGTTTTAAATTTGGCGCCATTCGAAGTGTCATTGTTTGACATTTGAACAATTGTTATTGTTTGCTTGTAGAAGGTATGAGGTTAGTAAAAATGGAGCGCTACACGAATGAACAACGCATTCTCATTGTGAAATTGTTTTACCACAAATGGTGAAAGTTTTGCGGCTGCAGTTTCCAAATTGCGATCAATTTAGGGTCACAATAATGCTCTAAAAGGGTCAACTATAAAGAGATTAATGAATAAATTTGCCAAAACTGGGTCTGTTAGTGATGTAAAGACAACAGCGCGCCTTCGACCACGTCGATCGACCGAAAATGATGCAGCTGTACGTGATGATGTCGCTCAAACTCCATCCACCTCAATTCGATACCGAGCTCACCAAATTGGTGTCTCCAAATCCAATATGTAGCGAATTTTGACGAAAGATTTGCATCTTCATGCATACAAAGTTTAGTTGACTCAGAAACTGAAGTCACCTGGCCATGGACAACGAAGGGAGTTTGTTAATTGGGTATTGGAGAGACAACATGAAAATGCTGATCTTACCGATAAAATCATCTTCAGTGACGAGGCCCATTTCCATCTTGATGGCTTTCGTCAATAGGCAGAATTATCGCATTTGGGGTGAGGAAAATCCTCGAGTGATTCACGAGAAACGAATGCATCCTCAACGTGTCACTGTGTGGTGTGGATTTTGGGCTGGAGGAATCATTAGACCTTTTTTTATGAAAATGAGGCATGTCAACCGCAAACAGTCAGTGGTGTTCGGTATTGTGCAATGATAACCATTTTTTTCGTGTCTAGAATTGAAGAAATGAATGCGGAGGGCATGTGGTTTCAACAAGACGGCGCCACATGTCATACAGCCAGAGAAACAATTCAATTGCTGCATCAGTCATTTAAATCTTGCGTTCTGGTTGGGACACCTTCTTAGTACCTCCAATACTGACCGATTTAACCCATATATTATGAGTTTTATGAACTAAGTTCTGAGAATGAAACTGAAGGCATTGCCATACCCCTTCTGGTATTTCCTATACAAATTCACCGATTTATATTTATTGTGTTTAAGTTTTCCGCTATAATATCTAATTCGTAGACTACAGTTATCTAAATTTTCGTCAATTTCAGTGTATGTTGGGTAAAATTAAAAAAAAAAAACGGCCGGATAACTACGCCCCTCCAGCAACTCTTACATAAATTACCCAATTTAGCCCATGTATTTGCCCCATATATTCCTAGGAATATTAATTCAACTACACAAAATTTATTGTAGGTATTTATCAAAATTAGTTTTGCGAATAAAAATGGTCTGCACTGTTAGACTTTATAGAGTTCCGACCGTCAAAATTTGATAATTTAAAACAAAATTAATGGTTCCTTTGTAATTTCTAAACATAGGACATCAGAAGTTATAATTTTGCCTCTTTTATTATGTTTTTAATCGTAGTATATTTTGATGTTCTCTTCTGCAGATACCTGCAATATATTTGTAGAAAGTCTTATATAAGGAGGATTTTGAAGAAAGACTTGAATAATTTGTAGTGCAACATATTCTATATTTTTGTTATGTTTTGCGAAGTCCTTAAAACAAGAACGAAAATGATGCTTTACAATTTAAAATAGATAATTTTAACGTTCTCCAAAATAAACCCTGTTACATTTCTCCCAATTCAGTAAATTTAATAGAATTCGTAATTCATTTTACACAACAAAGGACAGAATAACCAATTTTAAATTTTTTCCCCCAAAATACTATACAATTATACATATAGGTATATGTATGTATATGTATCATATATATAAAGGGTGGCGCATAAGTAAGTTAACGGCGACTATATTGAATGCGTTCTTGTGCATCATTTGATTTTAACTCGTGAACCAATCGCGTCTTATATGGGAAAAGATATAACATATGTAAAATTCTTTGCAAAGGTCGCCTACACATCTCTAACTGTTGGGAACGTCGCCTGGTGGAAGTTTCGGGGGTTTCCTCAATACTTGCTTGCACTCAAGCAGTGGTCTTCCAGCACGAGGAAGATCACAGACAGCCCCTTGTTGCCCAATCAGTAAATTGTTGGAGCGCTAGGAGCAATTCGAACATGAAAGAAATTTCGATATGATCTGAGTAATCGAATGCTGACTTTCGAAGTAAAATTGAACGACTTTTATTCTTTGTCCTAGGCTGAGCCTTTCCATCATAAATTTGCCAAGTGTTATTTAGTTAAATCTCTAAAGAGACGAAAAAAAAGACAAACAAGAAATGTATTCACTGATCAAATTTTAACGTTGCTTATGCGCCACCCTACATATATATATATACGAGGTGTGATAAAAAAAAATAACCGTTATTTTCAATTTTTTCTAAAAAGTATTTATTTGTTCATCCGTTTCTATTTTATCTCCTTTAAAGTAGTCCCCCTCAGATATAATACACTTGTGCCAGCGTTTCTTCTAATCGTCGAAATACTTCTAAAATGAGCTTTTTGGTATCGCCAACAGCTTCTCTTTCGATTTTTATTTTATCTCCTCAATCGTAGCAAAACGCTTTCGTTTCATCGGTGTCTTCAGTTTTGGGAAGAGGAAAAAGTCAGCGGGGGCCAAGTCCGGTGAATACGGTGGTTGAGGCATGATTGCGGTTTTATTTTTGGCCAAAAACTCACGCACAAGCATCGATGTGTGAGCTGGTGCGTTATCATGGTGCAAAATCCACGATTTTTTTTTCACAATTCTCTTCGTTTCTGACGAATTTGCGCGAAGCGGCGCATAACTTCAAGCTAGTATTCCTTATTGACCGTACGACCTTGTGGCAAGAATTCATGATGCACCACGCCATTGCAATCGAAGAAAACAGTGAGCAAAACCTTCATTATTAACCGAACTAGACGTGCTTTTTTCGACCTTAGCTCTTCTGGATGCTTTCATTGGGATGATTGGGCTTTGGTTTCAATGTCATTGCCATACACCCATGATTCGTCACCAGTTATGACGTTTTTGAGTAAACAGCTCCCTAGCGATGTCCATGCGATGTTGTTTTTGCTCAAAATGTAGCAATTTTGGAATAATCTTCGCTGCCGCACGTTTCATGCCTAAAACATCCGTAAAAATTGCTTGGCATGAGCCGAACGATATGCCAACATTATCAGAAACCTCTCTAATAGTGATCCGACGATTATCCAAATTCATTTTTTTCAGTGCTTCAATGTTTTCATCGGTTGTTGACGTGTTCGGGCGACCAGGACGAGCATCGTCATTGACATCTTCTTGGCCTTCCTTAAACCGGTTATACCACAATTGAACTTGTGTTCTGCTCACAGTAGACTCACTAAACGCCACAGTCAACATTTCAAATGTCCTTGCACATTTAATTTTATTTTTTACACAAAACTTAATACAGTTTCTTTGATCCATTTTTTCGAATTGTAAAAAATCGAAAGCGCACCAAAACACGACTAACCTTTTTATCTGTCAAAAACAAACTGACGATCCAAAATGGCTGATATTGTTCAACATATATAACAGACATGCGTACCAACATAACAGAACAAAAATGCGAAAATCGAACGTACGTTACTCACGAAATTTGAAAAAGACCGTTTTTTTATCACACCTCGTATATACATTTTTGCCCCATGTATTCCTACAACCATATATTTTTCACTCAATTACACTGAATCTATGTATTTGTTAAATTTAGTTCTGTGAATGAAAATGTACAAATTTGTCAATTGACAAAAATCAGTGGTCTCTCTGTAACTTCTAAACAGAGAACATCAGAAAGTTATAATTTTTCTTCTTTTATTATGCTTTAATTCAGAGTATATTTGATACTCTCTTCTAGCAACCCTCCCACATTTGTTTAGTTCACTTGGTAGAAATTTCTGGACTGGGTGTTCCCAGTTTTTACACGTTTTCAAGCAATTTATTACAAGACTGACGAATCTGGTCGCACACATGATTTATTTAATGTGGAAGCAATCAACTTGAATATTTTAAACATATTTCGAAGTCATTTATTGATTTTTTTTTTATTTGTTGCACAAATGATTCGTATTGTGGACCAAAACATTATGTGAGAAGTAGTGAAGTGAAAATTATCCAACAAATTGATTTCAAGAAGCTGCACATTTCTTTGCGGGTATTGCAAACAGGAAGTTTCTGAAATGAAAAACACAGATTTAATGAAGCGATGCAGTTGACTGATAACTGGGGAAATTCTCCTGCACTCCTT
>JAHXMU010000383.1:1485598-1496776 GCA_019455685.1 Philornis downsi | reverse complement strand
CCCCTTTAGAAATTCATCAGTTTAGCGAAAATCAATTTTTGCTTTGTAATATCTAGGCGCCAGATTCAACAGGTTTTAACTTTGATTTATTGCTTTGCGTTAATTTTGTGAGTTAAAGTGTGAAGAGTGTAGATTTTTGTTTTCGCAAAGTTAAACCGGGAATGTTGATTGAAATAATAACACCGGTACTTTTCGGAAAATCTCGCAGTTCAGTTTTAATAACGGACATCTACGTTGTATAATACTATTTCTCAATACTGACGCTGGTGTAAAGTTTTCCATTTTTGCAAACAGCTACGTTTGACAGGTCTGGTAACCACAAATCATGTAAAAGTCGAAAATCAAAGTAGTTTTTTTTATAACACAAATGTCAGCTTTTCGACTTTTTTACAACACAAAAGTCTTTTTTGAATTTTCCAATTTTTCCTATAAAAATGTTGATTAGACTGAGTACGATTTATGTAGTTTGAAATTGACAAACGTAAAACATCTTACAGTAATTTTGAATATCTGACAACACAACAAACATATTCCATTGCATATCCCATTAATGAGATGCGAGGGCGGCCCCAAAAAGCACGTTGGTCACCGTTAGGTAATTCAATATTTCCGTTTAAAAGGTCCCAGTCCAACCAATATTAAAGCCGAGCTATGTTCTACTCTAGCGGAGTCTGTTCCTTCGTTTACTGTAAAATATTAGGCAGCAGAGTTTAAACAAGGCCGTACGAACTGCCAAGGCGAACATCGTGGAGATCGATCCACGACAGATACGGTTGCAGCAAGAGAAACCATAAAACGATATTGAGCTAACTGAAACGATAGGCATTTCAAAAAGTGCTATACATCGTATATTAACCGAAGATTTGAAGATGAGAAAGCTGTGCGCATGATGGGTGCCGCGCTTGCTTTCAATAGAGCAATAACAGCATCGTGAAGATGTTTCAGTAGAGTGTTTGGCGATGTTTTACCGCAATAAATCTGAATTTTTGCATCGATTTATAACCATGGGTGAGACATGGATCCACCATTTCACACCTAAGCCAAAGGAACAGTCAAAGCAGTGAACTGGAATGGGAAAATTGTGTCCATAGAAGGCGAAGACGGTTCCATTTGCAGGCAAGGCCATGGCGTCTGTTTTTTGGGATACCTATAAGATTATTTTTATTGACTATTTTAAGAAGTTTGAAGTTTTGTGTGTCGGACTAAAAGAAGATTGTGTTGGAAAATACAGAAAATGTTTCTCAACATTTTGTATCTTCTTTGTTATATCGGCCATGTTTTGCACTGCCCTCGTTTGAGACTGCTTTGCACATTCAGTGAGTTTATACGTTTTCTATTTTTAAACCGTCTCAAAGGGACCTTTAGTTAACGACAATTTCGAACATCACTTTAAGAAGCATTTCGTAGACTTGACCATCACTCCTCGGGGTGACTGCCACTCATGTAGTGGTAGGTGGTTGTATTGAGGTTCGAATCCAAGCAAAATAGCCGTATTCCGTGTTCTAACCATTATGCAAAGGCCGATCATAATTAGAAATGAAATTTTTTTACGTTAACTCGTATGACAGTAATGTAGGGTAATTTTTTAAGATTTAAAATTTTCATGGCGTCCAAACGTCATCTGTCAAAGTGAAAAGTGTACAGTATACTCTGCCATTTCATCACGAAAAGACTAACAAACAAAAACAAAAATGACAAAAATGCATCGTTTGATACAACCATTTTATAGCCGTCATAATCGACCTGCTGAATCAACAATTCGTGCTGTTATCCCCAACTTTCGAACCATATTTACTTTGTTGGACATAAAACAATCGACTCGCATGCGTAGAGTGCGTACCAAAGAAAATATTGCAGTCGTAGCGACCAGTATTAATGAAATGAAATTCGTCGCCGTTCTCTGCGATTGGGCATGTGGTACTCAACCAGAAGGAAAATTTTACACGTCGATTTGGGTTTGAAAGGCTATAAAATTCATCTCACGCAAGAATTGAAGCCGAATGACCTACCACAACGTCTAATTTTTGGTGAATGGGCCTTACAAAAGCTCAATGAAAATCCGCTGTTTTATCGAAAAATTATGTTCAGCGATGAGGCTCATTTCTTGCTGAACGGATGCGTAAACAAGCAAAACTGTCACATCTGGAGAGATGAACTGCCACATGCCTTACAAGAATTAACGATGCATTCCGAAAAAAACGACAGTCTGGTGTGATTTATGGGCTGGTGGCATCATCGGTCCATTTTTCTTCAAAGACGACCGTGGAAGAAACGTTACCGTCAACGGCGAACGATATCGAGCCATGATACTCGTTTTTTTGCCCCAATTGGGTGAGTTGAACTTGTTTGACATATGGTTTCATCAGGACGGTTCAACATGTCACACTGCTCGTGAAACGATGGATATGGTGAGGGATGAATTTGGTGAGCAGTTTATCTCTCGATTTGGTCCTGTGAGTTGGCCCCCAAGATCTTGCGATTTAACGCCTCTTGATTATTTCTTGTGGGGTTACGTCAAGTCGTTAGTCTATGTGGACAAGCCGAACACTATTGAAGGCTTACAGGATAACTTAACACGCGTTATTCGTGGAACAAAGGCTGAAATGCTCGAAAAAGTGACGAAAAATTGAACCTTCGGAATGGACATTTTGACATGACAACATTTACATGAAATTATCGATTTTTTATTCGATTTAAAAAAAACTCCGATTAAAAAAATCACCCTATATATTGAACTTATTTTTGTATCCAGCCTTATTCAAGTGGCATCAAAAGCTGTTTTGTGCAATATTTAGATCCCTAAAATTTCAAAAATGTGCTTACATGACGGCCAGACTCGACGATTTTCATTATCTTGTCGGTATTCCCGACAATTGTCCTTCTGGATCATGGTGCATCTTTGACATTAAAAGAAAAAAAAAAAGAATCCACAAAAACAAAATTGTACGTGATTGGCTGTTATAGTATCAAGACCATAAACATTATACACATTTTCAACCGCATGGAGTGCATTTTTGCTTTTATCGAAAAACTATCAAATGTTGCGTATTTAGTATTTGCTTGATGTCCATCTTTGACATCAGCTCCTACAATTCTGACAGCGATAGATTAATATCGTCAGATTATCCAAGTAGTTTTCTGAATACCAAATCTATCTATAAAATGCCATCTACCGTCATCCAATTGCACTTATATAACGCAAGATACAGATTACCGAAGCCTTCCAATGGGAAAATAGTAGATTTGTATTTACTACATTTTGTATAAGAAAATTTTGAGTTTTAATGGTGTTGCTATTGCCTAACTATTAACCTAATTTATTATTTGAATCGTGGTAAATTAAATACCAAATTTTTGCTATAAAGAAAATTTATACAGCTACCGGCTACGGGCTAGAGTTTACCTTCTAATCCAAAATTGATTAGCACATATATATGCAGCATATCGTTAATAATATCTCATTTCGTGTTTAAGATGATCTATACATTTATGTTTTTCTGTTTTGGTCTCAAAATTTAATGCAATATTTTTATTTTTCTTTTCAGGTGAGTGTTTAACGTGTGTTCTGTAATCTGTAAGTGACTTTGCTAACCTAATATTATTTTGAAATCTAGATGTTAAAATTCTTATTTCTTAACTATAACAGTCCTTAGCAGGACACTTTGAGTAACCGATAAGACACATTTAATACAGAAAATGTCCGGAAAGACATATTCATATAGAAAACATTTTCATGTAGAAAAGTACCCGAAAAGATATTTCCATACAAGGAAGTATCTGAAAAGGCGTTTGTAGTGTTTGAATCAAATATTTCACATAGAAAAATTCTTGTAGGAAAATGTCCAGAAAAACATTTCTAGCCGAATCATAGCTTGAAAGTCACATTCCTTTTGAAAAAAAAAAATTGGGACGACATAGTTTTTATAGAAAGTTTTCTTGAAGGACATACTTCCTGTAGAAACTATTTCCGTTCTTAGATTTCTTTTAGAAAACTCTTTGCAGTTATCTACTATTTCCCACAAAAGAAAACATTTTTTTTTTAAATTTTGTGAAAAACTTGTTTCATATACACACATATATAGATATTAGGTTTCATAAATGTCTAGAAGACAATATTTCTTATAGAAATCACATATTTGTTACAGAAAAAATGTTTGTGAATATATATTCTAAGAATATTTGGAAACTATATTACTTTCACTTTTCTTATAGGAGAACTGTGCAAAGAACATATTTCCTTAAGAAAAATATCTGCAATGACAAATTTTTTCGGAGAAAAATGTCACCAAAGGCCAATTTTTTTAGGGAAAGTGTCTGCAGACATGTTTTTCAGAGAAAAATAATTGGACTGACACATTTTTTATACAAAAATATCTGCGAAAACGTATTTTTTAGAAAAAAAACTGTCCACAAAAGCGTATTTTTTACGAAAATATGATTGATAATAGAAAAATGTGTGCAAAGATAGGGCAAAATGTCTAAAGACTTATTTCTTATAAAAAATATCTGCGAATCATATGGACATATGTTTGCAACGACATTCTTCTCATAGAAAAATATCTTCAACGACTTGTTTCTTATAGAGAAATTTACACAAAGATACATTTCGTATAGGAAAATGTCTATAAAGACACAGAGAAATTTACACAAAGATACATTTCGTATAGGAAAATGTCCATAAAGACACATTTCTTATAGAAAAAATTCTGCAAATACGTATTTCTTATAAAAAATTTTCTGGTGACATGTTTCTTACAAAAAAAAGTTCGTAAAGACATATTTCTTACAGAAAAATGTCTGTAAAAGCCACATTTCGTATAGAAAAATATCTGCAGAGACATTCTTTGCAGAAAAATTTCTACAAAGACGCATTTCTTATAGAAGGATGCTTTGCTGGCATCGAATATATATTTCTTATAGAAAAATTAAAGCAGAGACACATTTTTTATACGAAAATGCCAGTAAAAAATTATTTCTTCTGTAAAAATGTCTGCAAAGACATTTTTTGGAGAAAAATGTCAGCAAATTCGTTTTGAGTAAAATTAGTGTAAAGATATATCTTTGTAAAGACATATTTCCCATAGGAAAATGTTTGCAAAGATATGTTTCTTATAGAATTATGTTTGCAAAGACACATTTCTTGTGGAAATTTGATGGCAAAGATATATGTATGGCTTAGAGAAATATATATTTCCAAAATTTTAGGGAAATGTTAGAGAAACACATATTTCTTGGAGAAATATGTTTGGAAATATACCTAGTTCCTATAGAAAAATGCCTACATATTTCTAACAGAAAAATGTATGTATAAAAAAAGTATTTCTTATAGAAAAAAAGGAATATTTATTATAGAAATATATCAATATCATAACTTTTTACAAAATGTTTATAAAAACATATTTCCTGTAGTCAAATGGCTGCAGAGGTGTAAATCTTAAGTGCGGCTTAGGGAGTAAAACGGATTAAACCAGACGGAAATTCCTCTAGATCAATACATATATACATATATGTGTATCACGCCCCTTTGCTTTGCAAAGTCGTCTCTTTTACTTTAATACAAACATTACAGCAAAAAGATAGCCAAAATCGGGTACAAATCGGGGAATTTATGTGTGTAATCATTGTACTTTGCAGAAATTTAAATTTATTACATAAAAAAGGCGTGACAGTACTTTTGTTTGCAACTATTTCGGCTAAAATAAGCTTTAATTTTTATTTCAATATGATTTCCAGTTTTCTCTCCCTTTCTGCACAAAGTTTAAAACATTTTGTTGAAAAGTTCTACTAATATTGGAAAATTTGGTGATGTATGACTAGTTATAGGTAATTGGTCAAACTTGATTATATTGGTTTGAAATTTTGATTATCCGGATCTTGATTGATCAATTCGAATTATAATTGTTTAAAAGTTTCAATTTTGCTGAACCAAGTTTTGAATTATTGCTTTGAAAGTGGCACACGATGCAAAATATGAAATATGGAATATTCCATTATTATAAATTTTTTGTTTAATCAATTACGAGGACGGTCCCAACACTAGCCAACGTAACAAAGAAAACACAAAAAGGTTGGCAAAAAATTTCTTTATTTTTCAACATAATCTCCTTTTTGCTCGATACACCTTTTTCAGCGATATTCAAGAGATTCTAATTAATCCCTGTTTATACTAAAAACTGACAAACTCTTTAAAACAGACTCTTGCAGGCTCCACCACTTCATTGTTGTCAAATCTTTTACCACTGAGGCATTTTTTCAAATTTGGAAATAGAAAATAGTTAGAGGGAGTTAAATCTGGTGAATTAGCTGCGTGATGAAGCAATTCGAACTTTAATTCATTAATTTTGGCCATCGCAATAGTAAATATGTGAACTGGAGCATTATCTTGATGAAACAACACTTTATTTTTCGACAAATGCGACCTTTTTCCCATCATTCCATCACCTAAACGCTGCAATAAGTTAGCACAATACTCACCGTTGATGCTTCTTCCTTTTTCAAGATAATCAACAGAAATATTCCCATGCGCATTTCAAAAAACAGGCACAATGACCTTGCCTTTAGATGGAACCTTCTTCGCTTTCTTTGAACACGATTATCCTGCTCCAATCCACTGCTTTGGATGTTTCTTTGCCTCAGGTGTGAAGTGGTGGACCCATGTTTCATCCATGGTTATTAATCGACCCAAAAAATCGGCTTTATTGCTGTGAAACATCGCCAAACATTCTGCCGAAACATCTTCATGACGCAGTTTTTGCTCTATTGAAAGCAAGCGCGGCACCTATATTGCACAAGGCTTTCCCATCTTCAAATTTTCGGTCGATATATACGACGTGTAGCCCTCTTTCAAAATACCTATCATTTCAGCTAACTCACACACCTTAAACCCACAATCTTCCAACACCATTTTGTGGATTTTCTTAACCGTGTTTGGTGTGGACACCTCAATCGGTCGATCAGTACGATATTCGTCTTGGCAGCTTGTACGGCCTCGTTTAAACTCTGCTAGCCAATATTTTACGGAAATAAACGAAGGAGCAGACTCCCCCAGCGTAGAATCCAGCGCGACTTTAATATTGGTTGGACTGAAACCTTTCAAATGGAAATATTGAATTACATTACGGTAGCCAATTTATTTTCCATGTTTATACATTTACTGAGATCGTTCACTTTTGATGGCTCAATTAAAAATATTAAACAACGTGGTGCCTTGAAACTTAAAACCTATTTTTTATAAGGTTGCCACTTTTCCCAAAAATAATTTTTTTCAAACTACATTTAGCATCTATACGTCGGATGGGGTAGTTTTCAGATCGCTACCGTATGTAGTGGGAATTCTTGCCAAAAGGTCAGATGATAAATAAGGAAACGCATCTGGGCTTTTTTTTTTCATTTTGTAGAGAAAATTTGTAGAAAAAAGACGGATTTTTTTTAAAAAGAAATGTCTTTGATTTATGACAACGATTATGAGCCATCTCTCAAGGTTATCACGGTTTCGCTGGTAGCCGAAAACTCAACAACTTAAATTACTACTTCGAAGTTGCCACTTTTCACCAAAATTATATTTTTAACTACTCGCACCATCTGTACGTCAGGTCGCCTAGTGTTATGACCGCCCTCGTAATTGCATATCTCTAGCAGAATTTTTTTTTTTTTAATAATTTGTGTTTCTACTGACAAATTTTGCCATTACATTGAATAAAGTTTTCAATATGGTTTAAGCTGTCTTATTGTCTAGAATGTGTTGATTTGCATATTAAATTCGTTTTATTTCTTTATTTTTTTTTTTATTTTTTTATTTTTTTTAAATTTTTTTTTTTTTAGTTTTTCTTTTTATTTTTGTTAATATCGTTTTATATTTTTTTTTAATATTGTTTTATATTTTTTTCGAATATCGTTTTTATGAGAAAAATAATAAAAAAAAATATAAAATTTCTAAAAGATTTTCCAAATATTGTTTCTCGTGTAAGACAACAATTGGTCACCTTAATCATTAAATATACGCTAAATAATCTACTACATATACATACGTATATTTGTATACGAATACTTTAAACACATAACAAATTCTCCTACAAATACTAACAAATATTATGATAAATACAAAATACAATTTATGGATTTATTCGATTAATAAGCTACGTAATGGGTTCGATCATTAGTAGTTGATATTGCTGTGGGTAAGGCATTGGATTTTTTCAAGAAGTCTGCATCGTAAATATCGAATTGATTAAACAAATCATCGAAATCGTTAAAAAGCTGCAAAAGATTTACTTCAATTTCATTAAAAATGTGTGTGTGTGTTTTCATATAAGAGTTACATACAAACTCATGTCACAGGAAACGTACAATATCACTTACATGGCTCTGACTCGCATAATTGGGCAAATAGGATTTGTCGCCGGCTCCAGCAGCAATATTTGACGATTTTACGGAGTGTGGTCCAGTCAACGGACTATTCAAAATGTTAAAATTTTGATAGGATTTCGCTTTATTTCCAATCGAGGATGATGAAGCGGAAGCTTTTGTTAAATGTAGGACATTTTGAAATTGAGCTGAATTGAGAAAAATCAACCGCAAATTAGTAATTTATATGAAAGATCAAGGCGTTAAGACTCATACCTTTATCCTTTGGCTGCAGCTGCACTTGATTCAACAGTGGATTATGTATGCGGAATGGCCTGTAGACAGGCAGTGTTACACTCTGAGGCGACATTGGCATCTTTTGTCCATGTATTTGAGGATACAAATAAGTGGTATCGATGGCTGGCAACTCATGGTAGTGATAACGTCCTTCTTGCGGGGTATATCTACCATCAGAGCTAAGGGCTATGCGGTAGACTTTTCGTGAAGGTCGATTGAAAAACGGATAGACCTAAAATTTTACAAACATTACGGATAATTGATTGGGTTGGTTACAGTTATTTAATTTTACTTTTAATCGATTGCACACCTGTGGATTTCGTTGCTCGGGTATTATCCCATCTGGTACTGAAATTCCATCCTTTTGCAGCTGATTCAGAAAGAGGCGATCGGTTTCAAACGCTGTATCCGGTATTCGTCCGCCAGCATGGGGTAAGACATGTTCTCGGTAGATCTGACGTTTCTAGGCAAAAGAAATAAGCAAAAAAATTTACTATCGTATTCGAAATGAATGTATGTGTCCTATATAGAAATATATTTGAATATAAATCGTTCGTTTACAGAAAGTGTCTGAGAAGGCAATCCTTGTTTCGTATATAAAAAATGTCAAATCAATTCTTTCGTTTTTGGATTGCCAATTTTTCGTTTTCAAGTAAAGCACATATAAAGTTATTATTGCAATGAAAATTTTTTTTCATCATAATCCTTGGACCTTGACATTATGTACGAAATACAATATCATTTAAATGCCCGGCTGTGGTTGGTTGCAGCATGGGATCGTTTTGTGGTAGGTTTCGAAAAAATACGGTCCAATGACACCACCAGACCATAATATGCATCCAACAGTCATTTTTTCCAAATGCAACAGCTTTTCCACAATCGCTCCTGGGTTCTCCGAGCCCCATTGTGACAATTTTGCTTGCTGACGTAGCCATCGAGTGAGAAATTAACTTCATCGTTAAAGAAAATTTTATTCGATTGAAACCCCACATTTGAATCTCCACTTCTGTAGCAATTCTTAACTATTTTTACGCGTTCCTCAGTTGCTAAACGATTCATATTCCCAAATGGCAAAGCTTTCACAAAATAAATAACACTTCAGACGACAAGAATTTATCAGTTGACAGCCTTGCCAGACCGGCGGTTTGGTTAATAATGCGGACATTACATTTCGTCGGCTTCGACTGGTAACCACATGATTGTAATTTAAAGAGAAATAGTAAACTTTATGAAATGAACGGGTAGAGGACCCATTTGTTCTTCTGATATTTTGTTAATAGAATCGCCGTCATTCTTTGTAGAAGTCTAAGAATTTTGGGGGGCGTTTCTTTTAACGAAATTCGCTATAACGCATCGATATAACATTTGTTTCATTAGTTACCAGCAGAACTAGCCGACCTAACGTGTAGATGATGCCGATAGTTTGAAGAAAATGATTTTAGTGAAAAGTGGTCACTTTATAAAACATATGTTCTAAGTTTCAAGACGTCACGTTGTTTAGTATTCTTATTTGAGCCATCAAAAGTAAACGATCTCTGTGCATTTATAGCCATGGAAAAAATGGGACACCGTTCAGCAATTGAATATTTCCATTTGACAAGTCTCAGTCCAACCAATATTGAAACCGTGCAAGATTCTACTCTGGGGTAGTCTGTTCCTTCGTTTACGACTGTAAAATATTGGATAGTAGAGTTTAAACGAGGCCGTACGAGCTGCCAAAATGAATACCGTAGTAGTCGACCAGGTGAAGTTAAGAAAATTCACAAAATGATATTGGATGATCGTCGGCTAAAGCTGCGTAAGTGTGATTTAGTTGAAATGATGGGCATTTCGAAAGATCAGAAAGCTGTACACAAAATGGATGCCGCGCTTGCTCTCAATAGAGCAAAAACATCATCGTGAAGATGTTGCAGTAGAGGGTTTGGCGATGTTTCACCACAATAAAGTCGAATTTTGTGGCGATGTATAACCATAGATGAGACATGGCTCCACCACTTTACACCTGAGACAAAGAAACAGTCACAACAATGGACTGAAAAGAGAGAATCGTGTCCCAAGAAGGCGAAGACGGTTTCATCTGCTGACAGGATCATGGCATTTGTTTTTTGGGATGCGCATGGGATTATTTTTATTGCTTATCTTCAGAAGGAAAAATCAATCAACGAGATTATTATGCTAATTTATTGTAGCTTTTAGATAATGAAATTATGGAAAAATTCGGTTTTTTCCAATTTTTTTTTTTTTGCATCTTCTTTTTTAAGTCGGCTAGTTTTTGAACCTTAGGCACCCCTTTCTGAATACGTAAAAATTATATACCAAAATGTTTCAATTTAGGTAAAACTTAGTCAATCACGTCATTTATTGTAACGTAGTGCTGTCCAACAGTGATGATTTCTTCTGCTATTGGAAAAATATTGAATATTTTAATACCAGAAAATGTTCGGTGTGTAAAATGTACTCTGTACTTCTCTCATATTCGTCAAATACAAAATCTGATCTGATCAGCGACGTCCTTATTTTCCCTAAAAATCGCATTGA
>JAHXMU010000383.1:1456622-1480598 GCA_019455685.1 Philornis downsi | reverse complement strand
CGGTTTGGTTGATTCTCTGTCTGGTTCGTTGGTGGGCCCTGATAGTTTAGCTCATTTGCAAACTCGATACAATAAAGACGACACAATTTCTAACCGATCGCTGGTGCGGATCATTCAGACATAGATTTGTTTGCTGGCAAAAACTAAGTTTATGTGAATGCAAACAACAAAAATTATTTAAATTGCAAACAAGCGAATCGTCGTAGTCTTGGAATGGCGTTTTGTAATAATCGTTGGTTTTGTGACATCAAGTCGACAATTTTGGCCCAGATAATGCTGAAGATGATGCTGTTGACAACCGGGGTTGAATCTGCTGTTGTGCCTAATCGGAAAGCCAACTAAACAGAAGTGATTGTTGATTCCCTCGCACTGGAGGATACAATTAAAGTTGCAAAATATTCTTAAGAAATCACCAGCACGTCTTTTCGATTTTTTTCATGTTCTCAATTTTTTTTTTATTTTTTGCTTCGTTTTTATTTCTAAACAATTTGTTGAAGTTGCACGTTTCTTTTGTTAATGAAATGTTTATAATTTTGATGTGTTTTTCTTTAATTTTTTGTATTTCCATACAAACGAATTATGCATTAAATTAATTTTTTTTATTTTTCAAAGTTCGATTTTTTTCGGTTTTTTTATTCAAAATTTGAAAAACGCGCGCCCGCTCTCTGGTGTCGTTCGTCTTTTTTTTAGCTCTTTCGTGTAAAGAATTTCGTCAACGTTTTCTTGCGATGCGATACGTTTGCGTTCACGATGTGATCTTTGCGACGTAAGCCAGCGTAGTAAAACAATACCAGCGATGCTGATGAGCTGTTGAGTCGCTCGCTGAAGTCGTTGGTGGAGTCTCTTCCACTGCAAGCGTTTGAAGCAACCAACCCCCTTGTGGAGCTGGCTGGTTGACTGGCTGACGATGGCGTTGAAGTACATGAAGATGATAGCATTAACCCGAAGTCAGACAAAAATATAAAAAAAGCAACAAAAAATTAATGTTTTTTTTTTTTGTGTACTTATTCACACTGTAGCCGATGGATGGTGTTATTGGGTACGACGGCGGGATGTTAAATTGGTTTGAACATAAGGGAAGGTAACAACAACACTGAAAGAAAATACGTCCTTTCTCCATATTGAAAAATTCATTACCGATTTCATTAAACTTTTTTTTCACAATTTTTGTGAAAGTTTACATTGAAGTTGTTAAAAAATTACTTAGGTTGGTTGATTTTCTATTAATTCAATACAATTGTATATAGAATCAAATATGTAAAGCGATTTGGCAACGCTTACATTCCTTTCCAAAATTTTCTTACAAACGAATGAGATATGGGAGTGCCTCTCACATTCAGCTTCTTAAAAACAGAATTTAAGACGATTCCGAATGTTACAGCTTGAGAGGCATTTCCTAGACGTGGCGACTACTCGAAGTATTCTTCAGACACATCGAGTTGGCCTCCCACCGAATTGAACCCCCGATCATGTGAACATTAGTCGCGTGTACTAAGCGTATAGGGAAAAATTACATACAGAGGTAGCATTTTTCCCTGGAATGAAAATTGAGACATTTACGAGAGCGATCGATCCCAAAACTAGCCAACCAGACGTATAGACTATAGACGATGCCAACAGTTTGAAATATTAACGAAAAATATCAAAAATAATCGAAATATTGAAAAAGGGCAGCGGGTAAGAGAGCAGCATTAGCTTGTTCTTCGGCCGCTCTTCGAGGAAGGCCCCAAAACTAGACGATCTCACAAAGAAGACACAAAAAAGTTGGGAAAAAATTTCTTTAATTTTCAACATGATCTCCTCCTTAGCTTGGAACACTTTTGCCAGCGATATTCAATAGCTTCTATACCCTGTTAATAGTAAGAACTGTAAAACTCCTTAAAATATACATCAACCGCCGATTCCACCTCTTCATTGTGGGCAAATCATTTACCACCGAGATATTTTTTCAAGTTTGGATGTAGAAAATAATTCGAAGGAAGCTAAATCCAGCGAATGAGGTGCGTGATGAACCAATTCGAAATTTAATTCATTAATTTTGGACATCGCAATAATGGATGTGTGAATTGAAGCGTTGTCTTGATGGAACAACGATTTCTTTTTCGCCAAATGCGGCCTTTTTTCTATAATTTCGTCACCTAAACATTACAATAAATTATTATTATATTTGTCCTTGATGGTTTTTCCTTTCTGAAGGTAATCAATAAAAATAATTCCATGCGCCTCGCAAAAAACAGACGCCATGACCTTGCCGTCTTCGCCTTCTTTGGACGCGATTCTCTCATTCCAGTCCTCTGCTTTGTCTGTTTCTTTGTCTCTGGTGTGAATTGGTGGACCCATGTCTTTTCCATGGCTGTAAATCGACGCAAAAATTCGGCTTTATTGCGGTGGAACATTGCTAAACGCTCAAAATTTCCCCGTCGCTGGTTTTGCTCTATTGAAAGCAAGCGCGGCACCCATCTTGCGCATAGCTTTCTCATCTTCGAATCTTCGGTCAATATATGTATACCACACTCACACACCTTCTGCAGACGATCATCCAAAACCATTTTGTGTATTTTCTTAACCGTGTCTGGCGTGGACACCTCAATTGGTCGACCACTACAGTGTTCGTCGTGGCGGCTCTTGCGGCCACGTTTAAACTCTGCTACCCAATATTTTACAGACGTAAACGAAGGAGCAGACTCCCCCAGAGTAAAATCTAACTCGTCTGTAATAGTGGTTGGACTGAGACATTTTAAATGGAAATATTGAATTACATAACGGTGACCAATTTGTTTTCCATGTTTACAAATTCATTGAGATCGTTCACTTTTGATGGCTCAAATAAAAAATGCATACTAAACAACGTGGCGATTTGAAACTTAAAACAAACGTTTTACAAGGTTGGCACTTTCCATCAAAATAACTTATTTTTGAATTACTGACACCATCTATTCGTCATTTCGGCTAGTTTCTGGACCGCCGTTGTACAAAATTGTTTTGAAATATGTTTCTCATTAAAAATGTGGTTATGCAGCGCTGAATGTAATCCACTCAAAAGGATTGATAAATAAAATAAATATTGCACTAAATTAAAAAACTAAAAACAAAGATGTTTCTAAAGCCACTTTGAGATTCAATATTGAAGTCTCTGTTATGTAGAGTTTCATGTTTTTTCCAAGAAGTAACTAAGCATAGCTTACATAAGCGCTTATAAAAGCAGCTTTTTCGCACAAATATAAATTTGCATATAATTTATGTGTTCACTGGTTTATGATATCTCGTGAAATGCACTGAAATGAAGTAAAAACAGTAGTATCACTACTACAACAAGCCCATGTTAAGTCACGGAGCACGAGTTGCGTATCTTTTTTACATCTTTTGATGCTCTGTTTCGCTGGTAGTCTTACCTGTCTAGCTGTATGGTGCAGAATTCTGGCCTATGAGCTACTAGCGGTTAAATCAGTGTTGGGAGTGTTCGAGAGAAAAATTCTCCGAATGGGTTCATTTATCGTTAGCGGATAATGAATATCACCTTGGCGTGAATCATGTACTGTATAGGCTATACATAGATATCGACTTGGCCAATCGCATAAAAATACAGTGATTGTCTCACGCTGTGCAGATTGTCCCAAATGCCACAGCATTTGGGCCCCTGGCTTTAAAATTTCTTTGAAATTTTTTCCAATTGCAGATTATTAGTGTAGTACACTTGCTTAAATATCAAAGTTTTAACCTTTTTGATATAGCTCTGAGAGTTTTTGAGAGTTGACATCTGTTTGGCATCTTGCATGTTTGTGGTATTCCAAGGTCCCTTTATAGCACTGTGGGCATATTTAAATAAAAAACTAAACTTCCTCCTAAACTTCTACATGTTTTTTTAAATGTCATTTGCTTAATTAAGGGATACATTTTTTTTTGAATTACAGGGACTTTGTCCCTTTTCTATGCCCTTGATTTTGTTATATACAGGGTTGCCCATATTCGACGGACCCATCTGGCAACGCCATAACTTTTGACAGAGATGTCAGATCGCTTAATGACATACCGCGTTTGAAGCGTCAGTCCAAGCAGATTTTTACCATGGAACAATACACGCCACGCGAGCGCTCTGAAATAGTTGAAATGTACATTCAACAGAAGAAGTCAATTGTGGAAACTCAACGTGCTTTTAAAATATTAAAAAATGTGAGAAGTGCGCCTTCTAAGAACACCATTAAGCGTTTATACGAAAAATTTTCGACTGGTGAGGCTCTTTCTAATCCGAAGAGGCCAAATAAAAGTCGACCAAGGCGATCGGCCGAGAATATCGCTGCCGTACGAGCCAGTGTTGAGAGGTCCCCAAGAACATCCCAAAAACGCCGTTCTCAGCAGTTGGGCATGGCTCGGTCCACTTTACAACGGATTATTCGCGTTGATTTGCATTTGTTCCCGTACAAAATTCAATTGACGCAAAGATTGTTGCCTGCGGACAAGCCTCGTCGATTGGAATGGGCCCAACGAGTCATCGAAATGGCCGATGATGACGAGCAATTTTGGAACAAAATTATCATGTCCGATGAAGCCCATTTCACATTGAATGGGACCGTAAATAAGCAAAATTGCCGTATTTACGCCACTGAAAATCCTTAGGAGATTCAAGAATTGCCTCTTCATGACGGAAAAGTCACAGTTTGGTGCGGCGTTAGTGCGAAAACGGTCATTGGGCCGTTTTTCTTCCAAAACAAAAATGGCCATGCTGTTACCATCAATCAGGAGCGTTATCGCGACATGATGACCAATTTTGTGATGCCAATTATTCGTCGAAAGCGTATGAGGCAGTTCTGGTTTCAACAAGACGGCGCTCCACCGCACACAAGTCGCATAACAATCGATTTTCTGAAGAATTTGTTTCCGGGCCGTTTGATGTCGAAAAGTGGTGATTTGGACTGGCCACCGCGTTCGCCCGATTTGACGCCCGCTGACTTCTTCTTGTGGGGACATTTGAAGTCAAAGGTTTACGTTAACAAGCCAAGGACCGTAGAAGAGCTCAAGGACAACATTCGTGAAGAAATAGCCGCTATTCCGGCCGAAATGTTGGCGAAAACGATGGAAAATGCTGCAAAAAGGGCACAATACGCCATCAACGCCAGAGGTGGCCATTTGAGAGATATCATATTCAAAAATTGATGTAAACAAATCTACTTGGAACAAATTAAATGAATAAGATTGCCAACCGCCAAATTTTTATTTTTTTCTTTGATTTTTTTTTTAAAAACATGGGTCCGTCGAATATGGGCAACCCTGTATATTGAGTTGTTGTCGCAGGCAAAAAAAGTAGAAGTCATTGCAAAAGAATAGTATTTTCACAGTTTCCACAATTGCTATATGAGCATATTTTCTGCCTCTGAGGAAGTTATTTTTAATTACACCGAATGGAGCGATGAAATTAAGGCGTTATAACCGGCAGCCATTATGAGAACAGTAAATACGAGGTGTGTTCACAAAATAAGGTGAATTTTTACACCTTATTTTGACTTTCGATTATTTTTTTTTTATGTTTTTACACTCGTCTGGAAGATATGTTGACGGTTTTATTCACATAGCATGTTTAGTTTGCTTGTGCGAGGCATAAACAAGACAAGTGTTTTGCGTGTTCGGCAATTTTCTGCCATCGAAAAAAACGGACCAAAGAAGTTGCATCAAATTTTGTGTAAAAAATTGAATTAAGTGTTCAAAAACACTTGAAATGTTGACAGTGGCATACGGTGGGAGTACTCTGAGTCAAAAAAATGTTTGCAAGTGCTACAAGTTTTTCACAAAAGGTCGAGAAGATGTGAATGACGACGCTCGATCTGGACGCTCCAGCACATCAACAACCGATGAAAATATTGAGAAAGTGAAAAAAATTGTTGCGGAGAATCGTCGAATCACAATTAGAGAAGTTGCTGAGGATGTCGGTATATCGGTTGGCTCATGACATGCAATCTTTTCGGAAATTTTGGGCATGAAGCGTGTGGCAGCGAAATTCGTTGCAAAATTGCTGAATTTTGACCAAAAACCAACGTCGCATGAGCATCGCTCAGGAATTGTGGAATGACGTCAACGATGATCCAGATTTGCTTAAAAATGTCATAACTGGCGACGAATCATGGGTGGGTATATGGTTATGACATCGAAACCAAAGGCCAATCGTCTCAATGGAAGGGTCCAGGAGAGCCAAGGCCAAAAAAAGCACGCCAAATTCGATGAAATGGCAAGGTTTTTCTCACTGTTTTCTTCGATTACCATGACGTAGTGCATCAGAAGTTCTTCTTTGAAATTATGCGCCGTTTGCGTGAAGCAATACGAAAAAAACGCCCGGAATTGTGGCTTGGCATGGCTTTTGCATTATGATTATGCCCCTGCTCACCCTTCTTTGCTTGTGAGAGATTATTTGGCCAAAAACAACACCGTTATCATGCCACTGCCACCGTATTCACCAGATTTGGGCACCTGCGACTTTTGCCTGTTCCCAGGATTGAAGAAACCTATGAAAGGACGTTTTGCGACGATTGAGGAGATAAAAACCGGATCGCTGAGAGATCTCAAGGACATACCAAAAAGCTGCTTATCAGAACTGGGGGGGATTACTTTGAAGGAGATAAAATAGAAATTGATGAATAAATAAATATTTTTTGAGAAAAATGAAAATTCAACTAATTTTTTGAACACACCTCGTATTTTTAGTATTTTTTTGTGTATGGTGCGGAAATTTAAAACTATTTTACATGTATTTAAAATTGTTGTTCGTTAATAGTTTAAATTAGTTAGCTACGTGAATTCTTATTGCAAGAAAAAGATTTCATGAGAAATGATGTAAAGAGTTTTCATTGTTTTAGAAGATTTGATGAAAAAACAGTGAAAGGGTGCCAAAAACAATAGCATTCCTTCTATGACAAAACCATGTTAAATCCATCGATGATTACCCAATTTCTTACTACCTGTAGACCGTAATCAGCGGATCTTTTTAACTTCTCGGGATGCTCTTTCTTACTGTGTAGTGAAGTATAAAAGTGTAGAGATTTGTGTAAGTTTTTTTTTAGGAGTTCAAGAATATTTCCCCACGTCAATGTCCTTACTAATTTTCTTTAATTGTAGATTGTATGCATATTTTTTGAGTTTCTTTTGTTCTAAAGGTAACGCATTTTTGTAGTGTTTGCGTGTTGGAGTGGGCCAGCTTTTTACCAAACGGTCATATATTCACTTGAGTTATGGGAGTTTAATTCAGTGTCTAAAACACTCTTTGTATAAAGGATTTCATTTTGTCCCAAAAGGACTTTAACCTGAAGTTTTTGCATTTGTTTAACATTCGACCCTCGGCTGCGCCACTACTTAACCGAAATCTTACCCACTAACACAAAATCTGCAATGACTCTCTGTATGGTTGGCGTCTGTTTGTTTGCTGGCAGGTAATGCCGCAGACAAGTCTCAGTCAAAATGCTCGTGTTTCGTTGTCGCCACTTTATATTGTTGTTATTGTTAGTACTCTGGTTGTTGGTGTTATGACGGCAACTAAGCGGAGATACAGATGGAGGAAGGCAGCACAAACAGCGGTAGACTTGTGATTGATACACCAAAGCTAGAAGCTCAAGAAATGACAGTGGGTTACAGCCACTTAACAATCAATTCCATATGATATTGAAATAATACAAAACATTAATTTGCAATTTAACATAAAATATATGGTAAAACTTTCTGTTAACAATTGCTGTTGCTATTAAACTCTCAAGGATGACCTTTTCCAAACAAATGTTTCAGGAAACCTTGGGGTAATTCCGCACCAGTTTATGAAAAATGTATAACAACAATTGAACATAATTAGAGACGATTCTAATTGGGATATTTCAACGTAAGTAGAGAACTGACAAAATATACAGATACAGGGTGGCGTATCAATTGCGCCACAATAAGAAATTCAATTACCTTTTTTTAATTAATGTATTTCATTCATTTTCTTTTTATTATATAGAAAATTTAATTTTATTTCTTATAACTAATTGGTTTTGGAAATGATAGACCGGAAATGCTGTTGAAACAGATACGTCTTTGGCGTAGTTCTGGGTAAAACGCTTCTTTAATACATTTTAATAACGGTCCTAATTGGCATTGACTTTGTGTTTGTATCACGATTCGTGTGCCACCCTGTAAGTAAATGTATTTAATATGAATATTTTGTGGTTGCCCGGTTATAGGGTATAATTATACTATGTCATATGTGCTGCTTATGTCTGTGCGCGTTTTTATTATAGGGTTATCCATTTAGTGGTTTCAAAACCGCCGGTCTGGCGAAGTTATCAGCTTATAAACACCTTTTATCTGAAATGTTATTTATTTAATATGGATCATTTAACAACTGAATAATGCGTAATGATAGTAGAAACCTACTACAAAAGGGGTGATTCAAAAGTGGCTATTTTTCGTTCGTTATGCCGTTAATTTTTTTGGGGGGGAGAAGGGTGTTCATCAGAGACCATGTTCACGTGGATAATCCCCAAGCGTTGGAGCATCCGAAAACCAACATTCGTCAAGTTATCGTCGAGATACCGCCCGAAATGTGCGAAAAAGGCTTGAAAGCCATCTCAAAAGGATCTATTGCTGCAACCAATCCAGAGGTGGTCATTTAAATGACGTTGTATTTTGTACATAATTGCAATGTCCAAATATTATAATGAAATAAATGTTTCATTGCAATCATAGCTTTATGTGTGTTTTATTTAACTTTCCTTTTGAAATCGAAAAATGGATGGCCCGGTATATCGGTTCGGTTTCCTGCGGCAGTTATCTATTGCATATCGGCGACATCAGGATTAAATTCTGCAAAAAAAAAATACCGAGAGTTGGTCAATAAAACACAAAAATTTATTGTGCCGCCTTCAAAGTAGGCCCCTTACGAAATAATGCATTTCTGCCAACGAATAATCCAATTATCAAAACGTTTTTCAAACGCATTTCGTTTCAAATTCTCTTTTATGTCTCCTTCTATCGATTGAAAGTTTTGCGAAGAAAAAAAGGAAGAGCCAGAGCCAAGCCAAAATAATACAGTAGTTGTTCGATGATATTTGATAAGCTTTTGATCAGAAATTTGTTCACAATGATGGTGAGATGAGATGAGTTCAGATTTGGCGTTTTTCGACGATTTTTTCTCTCAAACACCGCAATATGACCAAATAATATTCTTTATTTACCGTCTGACTTTCTGGCAAGAATTCAGAATGTATAAAACCGCCATAATCAAAGAAAAAGCGTCAACATTACTTTGAATCCTGATGAACTTTGTCCGGGTTTTCTTCGTTTTCGGCTCTGTTGGAAAGTGCTATTTCGAGTTTGCAAGTCAGACCCGGAAACCAATGTCTCATCACCGGTTATAATGCGTGTGAGTGGGGCCAGGATCGGTGCTGGCTCATTTTTTTCGATGAAAACTTAGGTGTTGTGGAGCTAATCGATCGGTAGTCATCTAAAATAGTAGTAGAATTGATTAGTGAGACACAGAAAATTCAGCAGCTATCACAAAAAAAAACAATTCCCTTGCATGCCATGAATGAAACATGGGAGCACTTCTCACATTCAGTGATCTTACACGGGTTCTATTTTTAGACTGACTAAAAGGGACCTAAGGTTTAACAACAACTTCGCGAGTCACAGTTTGAGAAGCATTTATCAAACTTGTTGATTAGTCAACTACTCGAAGTGTGGTGACCGCCCGTCGGGATTTAATTAGGAGTCATGCGAACGGTAGTCACGTGTACTGACCACCATGCCACGATCGGACACGGCTATCTCCCTCATACTTAAATAATAATATTCAGCCACCATATCCTGCCCTTCGTCGATGTTAACTTCATTTAAAAACGTTGATGACCGAGCTGGAGCTAAGCATATCTTCCGTCACATTCCGATCGCTTTTGAATACACTGTACCGCTTTCAATTTCCATTCCATTTGCATTAAAGAAGTTTTACGTGTTTGGCGATTTTCTGCTATCGAAAAATGGATCAAAGAAGTTGCATCAAATTTTGTGTAAAAAATGAAATTAAGTGTTTAAAAACACTTCAAATGTTGACAGTGATATACGGTGAGAGTACTCTGAGTCAAAAAAATGTTTGCAAGTACTACAAGTTTTTCACAAAAGGTCGAGAAGATGTGAATGACGACGCTCGCTCTGGACGCCCCAGCACATCAACAACCGATGAAAATGTTGAGAAAGTGAAGAAAATTGTTATGGAGAATCGTCGAATCACAACTAGAGAAGTTGCTGAGGATGTCGGTATATCGGTTGGCTTATGTCATGCAATATTTTTGGAAATTTTGGGCATGAAACGTGTGGCGGCGAAGTTCGTTCGAAAATTGCTGAATTTTGACCAAAAATTGGTGACGAATCATGGATATATGGTTATGACATCGAAATCAAAGCCCGATGGAAGAATCCAGGAGAGTCAAGACCAAAAAAGCCCGCCAAGTTCGATCAAATGTCAAGGTTTTGCTCACTGATTTCTCCGATTACCATGGCGTAGTGCATCAGGAGTTCTTACCACAAGATCGTGCGGTAAATAAGGAGTATTACCTTGAAGTTATGCTCCGTTTGCGTGAAGCAGTGCGAAAAAACGGTGGGAATTGTGGAATTGACCTGAGAGAGTTCAAGGACATACCAAGAAGTGTATATCAGAACTGCTTCGAGGATTAGAAAACAAACTGCCACAAGTATATTATATCTGGGGAGACTACTTTAAAGGGGATAAAATAGAAACTGATGAATAAATTAATATTTTTTGAGAAAAATTAAAATTCACTTTATTTTTTTAACACACCTCGTAAAGCCATTTCCTTCCTTCGTTGATGAATTTCTTGTGCATGAATATGGTTCCATTTACTGACATGTTTCTGAAGCGTTGCTATGTAGATAGAATTTTTCAATTGTTAGGTTAAGGGCCTCTTGCGGAAAAATTTGAATGCAGTGGCCAGTAATGGCAGCCCCACAATCCACAATTCCACAATCATTTCTGCGTACGCCAAGCTCCATATACGACAATTTTGCTTGTTGACACAACCATAGAATGAGAAATGATCTTCATCGCTGCAGAAAATTTCGTTCGAAAGCCTACGTTTAAAACACCACTTTTGTAGTAAGTTTTAACTATTTTTATGCGTCCTTCGATTGTTAAACGATTCATATTCGTAAATGGCAAACCTTTCACTAATGAAATACCACTTCAGATGCAGGTATTTAACAGCTGACAGCTTTGCCATACCGGCGGTCTTAAAAACTCTAAATGGATAACTCAGTACGTTATCGCGACCATATTTTGACATAAAAAGACGAGTTGTTCCTACTTAAGTGTTGGAGGTCATTACAAAAAATAAAATGTCGTTAAATTTTTTTCACAAGGAAAGAATGTCTCGTTAAATTTTTCCTCGTAAAAAGAATATGTTCTTAGCTTTAATTGGCTATCAATATACCGTGGAAATTAAGGGACACAGGAAGAAGGGAATCATTCCCAATTTATATACATTTTTAAGAAATATAATAATAATATATAATAATATTAAATATTAATGAAATATAAAATGAACGACCTTTTTTGCTCGATATTGTGAACCGCATTATATCTGGTTAAGGCATATGGACTTCAACTTGGCCGAATTTTTTGCCATCCGTTCAACTTTACGTTCGTGAGTGTTTGTTTTTGTACCTTCATCTGAAGGAATCGTTTGATGCGGCATAAAATAATAATTCGCAAGTAAGCAGTAAGTTGCAAGTATGTTTACACCAAATGTGTTTCATGACTTTGTAATCGGATTGGGCCATATAGATCCGTCTGTCTGGTTAGCAAGTAGACATGATAACTGTCGTAAGTTTTTTGAAGCTTCTTAAAGAAAAAAATGGAAAAATGGGTTATTCTGACCCGTCTCTCCTGTCACTTCCCACACTAACTGATGGAGGTGTAGAAATTCAATCTTTTGATAAGCAGCAGTAATCCAAATATTTATCCTTTGATTTATTGGGTGGGCAACTAAGTTCCCGTTGTTTGTCATTAGATGGCGCCAGCTGTAAGTGCTAGTTGATTCTTCCATAACCTAAACATCATGAGCCAAGCTTAGGCATATGGTAAACATACCGCCTCCGCACAATAGTGATTTTCTTTTGACGTCATATTATTTTGGTTGTGTGAATATGCTGCTTTTAGTGAAAAAAAACGTGTCGATATTGGTTTCGTTGCTTTAAAGACGGTGATTTTGATGTTGACCATCGTTCGCTTGAAGGAAGACGAACAACCTTCGAAGACACTGACTTGAAGGCATTGCTTGATGGGAATTCATATCATACGCAACTACAGCTCGCTCCAGTATTAGGAGTTACCTGCCAAGTCATTTCCAAGCGATTGCATGTGTTGGGAATAATTCGAAAGCAAGGAACTTGGGTTTCTTAGGAGTTGAAGAAGCCAAGGGATGTTGAGCGTCGTTATTTCGCCTGTGAACAACTTTTTTTAGCGACAAAAAAGGAAGAGCTTTCCTTCATCGTATTGTAACGATGGAAAATGGACTCATTACAGTAATCCAAAGAAAAGAAGGTCATGGGGGCGGGGCTGTCCGGTCGTTGTCGCCTCGGCTGAATATTCACGCTGCGAAGGTTATGCTCTGTATTTGGTAGGACCAGGTCGGTGTTATTTATTATGAGCTGTTGAAACCAAGCGAAACCATCAACTAATCCTATTCAGCCAAGCTCTGCGCGAGAAACACCTACAATACGCGGTGAGGCTCGAGTGAGTGAGAGTTGTGAGAGGGATTTCGACCGCATTCTTACATAGTTTTGCAATTTCCAATTTGAAGTTACAATTTGATTTTATAAATGCTTGCAAAATTAGTGAGTCAATATAAGTACCTAGTCCTGCCATATGTTCTGTTACAAATATAAAACGCGATAAAATAAAAACAATATTCATATTGTATTCAAAATTATTTCATTTATTAGAAGACAATATTGGTTATTAAAAAAAATTGTATTCACTCGAAATGGCCGCCTTTTGCTTTAACACAAGCTTTCAAACGGTGTGGCCATTGGGCTATAGCCGCACGTACGATTTCCATGGAGATCGAGGACGCTGCTCTGGTTAATGCTTTTTTAAGGCTTCCCAAATTTCTGTGGGGAGTCTTGCAAGCCATATTCTCCAATTCTGACCACAAAGCATAATCCAGTGGATTGAGATCTGGACTCCCTGATGGCCAATCTTCTGTTGCTAAAAAACCAGGAATATTGACTCTGAGCCACTCCTGCGTGGTTTTAGCTTTGTGCGCAGGAGCAGAGTCCTGTTGGAAGATCCATCTACGTCCATTGAAAAGGGTATTGGTCAAACCCTTCACAACACCCTCTAACACATCTTTTTGGTAAACCTTTGCACCAGTTTTTACGCCCTTTTCATAGAAATGGAGGGATGTGACACCATGGTGGGCATATGTATGGCGGCGTAAATGGTCTTGTTGGAGAAGCTCTTGTGTCAACTGAATCTTAAATGGAAACAAATGCAAATCCTGGTGCAAAATTCTATTCCAAGTTGTTATTTGGAAACCAAGCTCCTGAGCATGGCGTCGAATAGAGGTTGATGGGTTGTTTTGAACACTTTCTTGAGCAGCAGTAATGTTTTCAGCTGATCTTGCAGTACGTTGTGACCCATGCTTGGCCCTCCCTATCAGCTACAGATCCTCTTTTTTAGAAATCATTCACTATACGGTGAATAGTGCGTCTTGTTGGCACGTTGTTTCTCTCAAAAATTTCACGTAACTTTCTCATCGTCACAGTAATCGATGATTGATTTTGATAAAATGTTTTAACGATTAAAACACTTTGGTTTATCGAATATTTTTCCATAATAAATTTGTCACATCCCTACTTCACGACTGCCAAATATGAACTGTCAAAACTAATATTTACCAAAATGGCGGTAAAACACACTGTACATGAGAAGAGGGAGTTTTTCTTCGCCTTCACTTTTCCGGCGACGGATAAGTACATATGTCATATCTACGGACCCTCCATCGCATTCGATGACTTAAACAAATCTTACAGAAAAGGGACATTGTACTTATTGTGTACCGCTTATAACTATAAGAAATATTTGCCAACTTCGGTGACGGATTGCATCGTGGAGGATACATAAGCTTCGGCCTCAACTAAACGTTTGATGCTAGTCCAACTTTACGCCTATCTGCTTCTTTTTCCCTATCGCCTTCATTGACTCCCAAAATAGACAAAAGAAACAAAAAAAGAACCGATCGTTTTAAAACAGTGAACTATACCCAAAATATTTGTAATGTTTCGTGCAGTTTCATTTAAATTGGGTGAACGTGGGCACAGATTTTGTGCTGCATGAACAAATAAAAATACGGCGACTTACAGACAAAAAAAATAACATTCAAACTTCTTCTGATCACCATAATCAATGTAATGGCTTCAGATTGAAAATGAAACAGAAAAACAAACATAAAATGCTGTTTCTAAAAGCAAAAACGTTTAATTCAACAGATGAAAAAGCTCTTTTGTTAATGATCATCATCACCAGCTTCTTACGATCACTTGAATTTGAGCTCCTCCGTGTGCAGAGTTTAATCGTCTTAGCAGTTATTTTTTTTTTTTATTTTGAGACTGTCTGCCGTTTGAGTTGAGGCCATCTGAAGTCATCGTTTGAAATGTTTTATTTTCTTTTTCTTGTACTCTACCTTAGACTGGAGTGATAGGTAGGTAATTTGTTTTAGGCACAAACTAAACAAATTGTTTAAATTATATATTATTAAAGAAATATTTACATTACATCGAATGAGACGTACTTACGTAATTGCTTGCAGTTTATCAATGAAAGTGTTCTGAGTAGGGGCAGGTGTCACAATAGATATTTTGTCAAGAAAGAACCGAATCAAAGAATTCCTAAATAAAACACAATCTTTTTTCTATAATTTATTCATAAAAGTATATTTGGATGATTTCAGAGTAGGGTCCAGAAGTCCACGAGGGTTTTACGTGAGTGTCGCAGTGAAGGCTTTACCCCCGGTGTGCGACATACTGGGCATATTACTGTGCGATTGCCAACGTTCCCTGAGGTAGCCAAGTAAAACTTGGAATATATAGGAAAAGGGGCTGACAATTTTGGTAGTACCGCAATTGTCACCCTTTCTTCGCTGCCAGGAGATACCAAATTGATTATGCTAGTATGGAACATAATCCTCATTGGCGTTGGTGAGGCCTATCTTACCACCTCTATTTCTTTATCGGTCTGTAGCATCCGGTTACAATGCAACTCCACATTCGAGCACAAAGTCTCTACCAGCGATTTTGGTATCAATCACAATCCGCGTCATGCTCCCACTAGGGGTCCTACACCAAATCATCAGGCGGGAACTCAGTCCCGGGGCCTCCTGGTCGCCACACTACCGGCCAAACTCACCGGTTGGAGTTGTGTAGCAAAGTTGCTACCAAATTGTGATTTATACACCATACTTCAAAAGAATACAGACTGGACATTTTAACATACCTGCAGGCACAGAGACCACAGGCAGTTGGAACGGTAGATACTACATTGCAAGGATGCAGTACCCTCACCAGTGTACTTTTATGTTGTAGCTTTTCTTTGGCGAAAATATTGGATTTTTTTGTTATCAAGTTCTGACAATGCTGAAGAAGAAATTAAAAACTTGTCTTGCTTCATGGGCTCAGTTTCATTTCAGTCTTTTATTCATTTCCATGAAATTTATTTTAATGATGCTGTCTGTGGCAGTAAATAAATCTTGTAACTATTTTACGACATATTTTCTGGGTGTGCTCAAAATATGTCCCGGTGGTCTAGAGCTCGAAAATCTAGGGTATTTTCAGGAATTTTTTTTACAAGAAAAAAAAAAAAACATATTTATATATTTTAGGCTTTTTATTTAACTTCTTTACATACAAAAATGAAAAAACTTTTTTTTTCAATTTTAACAATTTTAAAAATGGCGCTGAAGTTCAGTTTTTTAATTCAAAAAAAAAAAAAGAAAAAATACGAAATAATTGAAATAATTATATGATTCTAGTACGGCGATATCCACTGATGTTGTGAACAACATATTAAAATTTCAGACGATTCGGTTGAATTTTTTTTTTTTTTTTACAACACTAGGCCGAAAAAAGTAGTTTTGAGATAATTGAGTTTATAGTTTATTCAGAGTGGATATTTTCAAAAATTTCAGAAGTTCAGCGATTCCAGCACCATACAGAACTCTTTCTGCTTCTTCGTACTCCAATGATTCTTCATGCCTCTGATTTTTTCGCGCTGTTCGAGATTCTTTTGAGTTACCAGGGCCGGAACAGCTGCCACGCGACGAACAATGCGGCCATTGATGTCGCCATGTGACGAATCTGACTCTAGCCGCTAAAACGGCTGTAGAATCGAAAATACTGAGAATATCCTTCCAAAAATTCGACAGTATATTCTTAAAAGCCTATACTTTGGAAACATCAAAAAATTGATTTTTGAAAATTCTAGAACGCCGGGGGGAGGGACCCCTTAAGTTATTTACTATTTTGTAATATCTCAGTATGAGGTCTAAGAAGAATCAAAATTACTTCCAATTATCGTCTTTTTTGTTTAATTTGTCTATCAATTTTGCCGCCTTTAATTTCGTTTTGCGTCCTAAACTATTTCATTTGTTACGCCTGTTATATATTTGTGGTCATTCTCAGCATATTGTTGTCACTCCCATCGTCCGCTATGTATCAACTCATCCCATACGGAAACTGTGACTGGCAGCAGGCAGTTAATAACAATCAAGAGTTTACCTTGAATTTTTTCTGAATTTTTCTTTTCATTCCAAATATGTTACATGTAGTACATTAATAGCCGAAATAATAAACAGTGGAGTACTTTAGTTAATATTAGAGTTAACATTTTGTTGAATTTTACAAATAAAATCTAAATTGGACGAGAGAAAGACCCAGCAAAAAAAAGAGCATCCAAAGATGTTATAAAGACCTGTAATCTAACAAAAAAAGAGCATGTAAAGAATTTAAAAAGTTCCGCAATTCGTAACCCGGAAGTAGTGAAGATCCCCATAACCAACGATGAATTTAACACGAGCTTGTCATAAAAGGAATTCTATTCTTTTTTTTTTCATTTCACTGAATTTTCACCGGATCCCTCAAACCAGTGAACAACTTATGATTTGTATGGAAATTTATACAAGTGCGAAAAAACTATTTTTGCAAGCGTTTATGTCAGTCATGCTTAGCTGTCTCCACGAAAAATAAATATTTTCATCGCGGAAATTTCAGTGTTGTATCTCAGAGTGGCATCAGAATCTGCGGAAAGCAAAATAAAAATGATGAGGGTTATCCATTTATTCAAAATCGCTAGTCTGGCAAGGCTGGCTGTCAACTTTTAAATACCTGTCATCTGAAGTGTTATTTATTTAGTGAAAGGTTTGACATTTACGAATATAAAGCGTTTAACGAGCGAAGAATGCTTAAACATTAAAAAAAAAGAAAAATATAAAATACTTACTGTAAAAGTGATGATTCAAACGTGGGCTCTCAACCGAACAAAATTTTCTTCAGCGATGAAGCTCATTTCTCAGCCGGTGGTTACGTCAGCAAGCAAAATTGTCGCATGTGGGGCTCGGAGAACTCAGAAGCCATTGCATCTGGAAAAAGTGACTGTCTAGTGCGCATTATGGTCTGAAGGTATCATTGGTCCTAATTTTTCCAAAAACTACCTCAAAAGAATCCAGGTCCAAGCATTATAATGAAATAAAAGCTTCATCGCAATTATAGCTTTATGTGTGTTTTATTTAACTTTACTTCAAACCGAAAAATGGATAATCCTCTACTACAAGGGCGGTCGTACCGGCTAGTTCGGTGCGACCGAATAATAATAGAGAAGACACAAAAAAGTTGGAAAAAATGTTCTTTATTTTTCAACATAATCTCTTTTTAGCTCAATACGCCTTTTCCAGCAATATTCAATAGCTTCTATAGCTTGTTTATAGTAAGAACTGTCAAACTCCTTAAAAAAGTCATCAACCGCAGGCAAATATTTTACCACAGAGCCGTTTTTCCAAATTTGGAAATCCGGGGAAGCTAAATCTGGCGAATAAGATGCGTGATGAAGCAATTCCAACTTTAATTCATTAATTTTGGCTATCGCAATAGTGGATGTGTTAACTGGATCATTATCTTGAATAACAGTTTTTTTTTTTTTTTTGCCAAATTCGGCCTTTTTTCCATAATTTCATCAACCAAACGCTGCAATAAATTATCATAATCTTTGCCGTTGATGGCGAAGATAATCAATAAAAATAATTCCATGCGCCTCTGCCATGTCAGTCCACTGCTTTGACTGTTCCTTTACCCAGGTGTGAAGTGCTGGACCCATGTTTGATCTATGGTTATAAATCGACCCAAAAAATCGGCTTTATTGCGGTGAAACATCGCCGAACGCTTTATTGAAAAATCTTCATGACGTTGTTTTTGCTCTATTGAAAACTAGCGCGGCGCCCACCTTATGCAAAGCTTTCTTATCTTAAAATCTTCTGTCAATATACGATGTGTAGTACTTTTTGAAATGCTTATCATTTCAGCTAGCTCACGCACCTTCAGCTGACGATCATCCAATACCATTTTTTGGATTTTCTTAACCTTATCTGATGTGGAGACTTCAATTGGTGTTTGTTTTAGCAGCTGGTACGGCCTCGTTTAAATTCTGCTACCCAATATTTTAAAGTCGCAAACGAAGAAGCAGACACTCCCAGAGAAGAATCTAGCTCGACTTTAATATTGGTTGGACTGAGACCTTGCAAATAGAAATATAAAATTACGTAACGGTCACCAATTTTGTTCATGATCGTTGTTGAGATTGTTTATTTTTGATAGCTACAAGCACCATCTATCAGTGTTAGGCCAGCTAGTTTTGGGACCGCCCTCGTACGAAATATTTTGGTTTAGTCTATGATTTAATGATAAATCTGTCTGACTTTTTAAATAGATTTAATTCAGCATAGTTGATAAAGTGGATTTGCGTTGGAAAAAATTTTCAAAACAGTCTTAAATTATTGTGGTTTGTGAGTTAAGTTAAAAAGAGCTTCCTAAGAAGTGGAAAATATACTCATATAGTATTCGTAAAAGCTATAAAAATGCTATTCTTGGGGAATGACTTCCTTCTTTTGTTGCTGAGAATTCGTTTTATCCAGAAGTAATGGCAATTTGGGTAATCATCGATGAAACTAACAGGGCCTTGTCGTAGGCGGTAGATGGTGTTATTTTTTCGACTCCATTTCAGTACATTTTCGCGAGATCTCTAAATTAACCAAAAAACACATTTTGCATAAAAATTGCATAATTGCAAAATTTGTAGTAGTATAAGTGAAATTTGTATAGGATGGCGTATAAGCAGCGTTAAGATTTGATCAGTGAATAAATTTTTTGTTTTAGTCTTTTTTTTCGTCTCTTTACAAAATTAACTAGATAATACTTGGGTCATTTATGACGGAAAGGCTCAGCACAGAACAAAGAACCACAGTTGTTCAATTTTACTTTGAAAGTCAGCTTTCGATTATGCAGATCATATAGAAATTTCTTTCATGTTCGAAATGCTCCTAGCCCTCCAACAATTTAACGATTGGTTCAGCGTTTTGGGCGACAAGGGGCTGCCTGTGATCTTCATTTCAATGTTCTATCCCAGGATCGTATTAGAAATTAAAAGCACCTGTAAATACGTATAATGCAAAGTGAATTTGTGTAGGAAACAAGCTTCAAAACAGCTTCAAATTGTAATAATTGTATGTTGTTGAAAAGACATTCCGAATGTTCATATAGCGTTTGTAGAAGCTATATGAACTCCTCCTTCTTTGCTGGGCTTAGAAACATTCTTGGTGGAGTATTAAAATACACCAATAATGCAGTCTTTCTTTGTATATCAACTCTTCCGATAATGGATTCACAATGACTACTTTGCCGCAGCGAGAAATATAGTAGCAATAGTTGAACCGGCTTGCAATGCAAAGGTATCCACGGAGCACTTTGGTCATGATACCAGACACCAAATTGATAACGTGGTAGTAGATGGAAGGAATGCTTCTAGTGTGCAGATTTTGATTCGTTTCATCAATATGGTCTCGAATCATCACAAAATTTGACGACAGAGAATTATGGTCATTAATAATATCTTGTAAAAACTGTAGCATTGTTAATTTTCAGAACATTTGTTCCAGTTAGATATTCATTTTGTGGCCGTGATGGTTAGTACACGCGACAATCATTCGTATGATCGCGGTTTCAATTCCCAATGTGATTATCTATCATTATTTGAGCTACGGTCACCTGGATGTGTTTGTCAAACACTTCGAGTAGTCGAATAATCGACAAGTCTGGTAGTAAATGCTTCCCAAAATGTGACGTTCGAAATCGTCGTTCAACTGTAGGTCTGGTTGAGCGAGTCTAAAAATAGAATGCGTGTAAGCTCACTGAATGTGAGAAGCTCTCCCATATCTCATTCATGGAATGAAACGGAATTTGCTTAAATATTTATTTTAGGTAATTGTTTTCAAAAAGAAGGACAAAAAGGTATTCTAAAATTTTTGAAATATATCATTTAAATGCTTGGCCCGATATATATTTGTAGAAAATGTAGTGTCGAAAATTTGATATTATGAAACACTTTTGTGATGTGGCTTGAAAGAGGAGGACTAAAATTATGTGTGCAAATTGTTGACAGACGATTCTTACCATCGACAATACCTTGAGCAATTCGTGGCATTGTAAATTTTCAGCACATTTGAATAGACTAAATTGTAATAAGTAATTATTTAAAAATATTCAGAGGAAAGATAACAGCGACTTTTTAAAATTTGAGATTTATGATCGGGTTGTCCATATTAATCTGGTTTAGTTATGTGCAAAACATATTTTCTACCACAAAAATTTCTGTTGTTCGATAAAAAATTAAAAACATACTATTATATTCGTTTATAGATGACATTTTGATTGAATTTATAAAAAAAAATTGAAGTTGGGATTTATTTATTAACAATAAATAGAACTATCTGTGAGTAGAGGATAAATCAAAGTTACCAGTTTGAATCTTTTAAAAAACATCTTTTAGAATGCAGTTTTTAATTTGAGACATTATTATTGTCTTTTGGCAGTCGTCAAAGCCTTCAAAATGATACCAACATCACTCGCTGCTTAAAAGGACCAAATATAAATCAAAATTTTGTGACACTACAGTTCCGATTTTGAATGTAAATTTTACAGTTTTTCCTTATAACTGATGCTATTAAAGTAGATTAACCAAAAATCGTCAAAATCTGCTGAAAAGTTTTGAAATGGTCATTGAAGTAAATAAAAATCTTGGGATATACTTGATTCATTCTGCATTTTGCACTGTTCTGCAAATCGCCCACTGTCCGGTGGGCCCTATTTGATTGTGCGTCTTGGCCAGATAATCCATATGAGTTCTTTCCATACAGATGATAAATGTTTGGAATTTGTAAGATATATCGTGAGGAGGATTTATATGTATATCATTACGTTTTTGTGGGTTTTCATATAACCAACCAGCAACAGATGATGTTAATTAATCTTTTTTTAGTGCTCCAAAAAGTGGGTTTATTCCAAAGTTTGTTATGATTTGTTCCAGTACGTGAATGTTGGGTAATCAATTATTAACTACAATAGTCTTTGAGCGCTTTATTTCTTTTTAAATGAAATCCACGGCTTCTTTTTTGTTGTATGCGGTTTATCGTCTGCTCCGGGTTGTAAATCTCCTTGTGGCAATGGAGTGGATTACTATGAATTGATGCTGAAGTATTACATAGAGGCTCAATGATATTTTCGAGATCATTACCACAATTTCGTAGTTATTATTTGTGTAGTAACATATAAATGTCTAAGCGTTATTGCTGTAACAACATTGATTTTAAGTTCTGTCATAAACTTCACATTACAATCGACAAAGTGATTTTTGTATGAAATTTGCGAATTCATTATATATAGTTCAACTGTAGTTTCCGCACAGTGGTTTTTTAGTACATTAGTTGTAGTCTGTTTTATGGCAGATATCACAAGTAGTTGTTAGAAGCTGTAATCGAAAATATTTCAACCGGTTTTATATCAACTCGAAATTCATGGGTTAATCGAATAACCAAACACTTGTCTTGGACCGATTAATCCGTTTTTAATGTGTTTTTTTTTGGTAGCCAGAAAAATTACAAAGTCTAACAAAATTAGACTTTCTTATAGTTTTCCAAACTAGTGAATACTGATTCTGATCAGAGACATTCGTGAATGTTCAGTTTCGTAACGAAAATCTCAAATTTAAGTTTCAAAGGTATTCAAAAATTTTATTTGTTTTTATTTAAGAAAATTTCAAATGAAGTATAGCATTATCCAGTACCGCCGGTCTGACAAGGCTGTCAGCTATTAATTACCTGTCAACTGAAGTGCTATTTATTTGGAAGAGAAAATGGATGCTGTGCTTCTCCATATAAAGCTACCAAAACTTCCTCAAACTAAACAAAAAATTTGTCTAGAATCAATAAATTCATATTCACACTTCCCTTAATATTCCGTTTTAATTTTTAAAATTCGTCTAATGCACTTTATTTAGTTTAGGGCATTAATTAACCACATTAAGCGGAGTTGTTACTCCCCGCCTCTATCAATGATTATCGCACATTACTATTAGCTAAAGATCAAATGTTGAAATTGTTAAAAAATACAGACAATTTTAATTTTTCTAGAGTCCTTCCTTCAATCCTTTTGTGGTCAAGTTTTTTTTACCAGATCAAGATATTTGCTGACCACAGTGCCGAATTGCCACCAGACAAGTGAAGATGTCAAAAATGCCCTCTTATGTATATACGGTTATCCATTTAGTGGTTTCAAAACCGCCGGTCTGGCAAGGCTGTCAGCTGTTAAATACCTGTCATCTGAAATGCTATTTATTTAGTGAAAGGTTTGTCATTAAAAACATAAAACCTATCTCAAAAGTGATGATTCAAACGTGGGTAAGGTATTGGCAGGACTATAAAGAAATTTGAAGAAACTGGAAGCATTATGGATGTGGTTAGATCTGTGCATCATCACAATATACGAGTGCATACTTCCGAAAATGTCGCTTCTGTTAGTGAACGAATTTCAACTCAGAGCGATTTGGCTGTATAATAACCGACTGTTTTTGGCCTGCAATTGAAGATTATGAACTGGACGATATGTGCCACCAGCCATACAACACAACCAATTTTGATTTTATTGCATGAGAAGTTTCCATAAAGTGTAATTTCACGTTTTCGCGACGTCAATTGGCCAAAAAGATCATGCGGTTTGACACTGTTAGACTTTTTTTGTGGGGCTCCGTCAAAGACCATGTTTACGCGGAAATTTCCCAAACGTTGGAGTATTTAGAAACCAACATTCGTCAAGTTATCGCCGAGATACCACACAAAATGTGCGAAAAAGTGATAGAAAATTATCTCAAAAGGATCTGCTGCTGCAAACAAACCAGAGGGGGTCATTTAAATCACATTGTATTTCGCACATAATGGCAACATTTAAGCAAAAATTTCATCGAAATAGAAGCTTTATATGTGTTTTATTTAAATTTACTTTTTAAACCGAAAAAAATAAGTAACCCAGTACAAATACGGCGTCTTATGAACTGAATCCATAATCAAGATTATTTCTTATTTTATTTCAAGTGTAATCAAAATTAAAATTGGTAATTTAATTTTGAATTTATGAAACAGAGGTAATTCAATACAATTTTGATTCGGGTTTCGGAATCAAAATAAAAAATTTTGAATTCCCGAAAGTGAATCAAATCCAAATTATTTTCGAATTTGCTTTCGTTTCGGTGACAGTCCCTGATTCTGACTGATCTTAATGTGCAGATCCTGACAATATTTTTCAGAATCCTAGACTAGCTCATCGTGAGATTTGCTCTAAAAATTCTAGAAGATAACG
>JAHXMU010000383.1:1445310-1456522 GCA_019455685.1 Philornis downsi | reverse complement strand
AATTAATTAATTAATAATAATAATTAATTAATTAATAATAATAATTATTTAATTAATAATAATAATTAATTAATTAATAATAATAATTAATTAATTAATAATAATAATTAATTAATTAATAATAATAATTAATTAATTAATAATAATAACTAATTAATTAATAATAATAATTAATTAATGCTAATAATATTTAATTACTTAATAATAATAATTAATTAATCAATAATAATTAATTAATTAAAATTATTTAATTAATAATAATAATTAATTGGTTAATAATAATAATTAATTAGTTAATAATAATTAATTAAGTAAATAGTAATAATAATTAATTGATAATAATAATTAATTAATTGATAATAACAACAATTAATTAATTAATAATAACAGTAATTAATTAATTGATAATAATGATTAATTAATAATAACAATTAATTAATAATAATAATTAATTAATTAACAATAATAATTAATTAATAGTAATAATTAATAATAATTCGGAGAGAACTGATTGACTGATAGAAAATGATATCTAATGAGATCGATCAACTCAAAAATTTGTTTCTATTTTTCATTTTGTGTCAAGATGCCAGATGTCAAAATATTGCAAATATTCAACAAGAAGACTAAATTATTGTAAACCTTTTTGAGTTTGGGATCTCAAATTTGCTTTGAGATTTTCTCTGGTGTTTATAGTTTTTTAAATTTGCCAAAATTTTACTTAATTGTCTTTCTGTATGGCATCTCAAACGTATAAAGTTTAGAAATTTTTTCTCTGAAATATCTCCAGAACTAGAACCAATATAGGAGAACTGAGAGCGCATTTGACGTTTCTACATCGTAGATTTTAGCAATCTACCTTATTAAACGCAAATTCTAAAAAAGTACAGTAGTGGTCAAAACATTTGCAACCAAGATGACATGTACGTTTCGCAATTTTGTTTTTTGTTTTAATAACTCATTTATGAAAACTTTTTGGTGCTTTTTTTTTAACTTCACTCGTTATTTTTGTTAATCAAGAAAAAAAAATCAATTCTATTAATTTACAACAATAAGAAAACAAAATTGCTACAGATAGTAAAAATTGAGTGTTCAAAACATTTGAAACTCTCCTTTCTCTTATTTTTGACTATGTGGTTAACACTAACAAATGTTAGGACATAACGGTAATCACATTCCTTTTAATCATTTATGATTAACGTATGGGTATTTTATCAAAAAAGTGCATGTTCATTGTTTTGTTAAAGCAGTTTTAGTTCGGAGTTAAAAACGTTTACTTCGCTTTACAAATGTTCGAGGAATATGGCTGGAAACAAATACTGTTCGGTATTAAAAGCAAGAGTTTTAAGTGATTTTTAAAATAGACTTTTTTTAAAAAGAAATTTCTATAAAATATGGTGTTCATAAATCGAGGGTTTGTCGCATAGTTAACAATGGAGACATTCAAACAGTTCATAGAGGTGGAAGGTGGAAGATCAAGAATTTTTTTTACGAAATTTTCAAAAGCTGTTCTCAGACAAGCTAGAACAGAAATTCCCGTAGATGTGAGTCTTGCCACTATAAAGAAAGAGCCCGAGATTACGGTCTCAGAAGTACAGGTGATCTCTCTATATAGGTAGAGATCTTCTGCGCTGTATGACAACGATCCCAAACACACAGCTAGCTAGGGTGGTTAAAGGCTGGTTGGAGGAAAATCAAATTAAGGTTATGTCGTGGCTACCTCAATCTCCCGATCTCAACCCGATTAAGAACATGTTGATGTGTGGATTGCCAAGCGTAACATCGGAAATGAGGTATTCCGAAATGGTGATGAGCTTTTCGTCCAATTGGAAAATCAATGGAATGCCATTAAAAGATGTTTGGAAGTTATAAAAAACAACGGCTATGCCACAAAATATTGAACACTTAGTATTGTTTTTTTTTTTTTTGAATTTTTTTACGAGTTGCCAATGGTTTGTTAAAACAATTTTTTTTTTCTTTTTTTTTATGGTAATGAATAATTTTGATCTTGCAATATAATAAAAAATAACTGAATTTAATAAAAAAAAAAAAAAAAATAAATGAAGAAAATTCTTAAGGTGTTTTGATTAAAAAAAAATTACTTTTAGTTCAAATTTCGTTTAAGTTGCATATGGTTTGACCGCTACTGTACAACAATGAGGGAACAGGAATAAAACGAAATACCACTGAAAAAGAATTTCCATTTCAGATTTAGATATTTGAATTAAAACTATGCAGAACTTTAATTTGTATTCCCATAAATGAAACAAAATATTCAATTTTGAATAACTTTGTTTCGGTGCAGACGAAAGGAAAATACAAATAATTTAGATTCTAATCCGACTTAATGAATGCTTGATTTGTCAGGAACATCTGGATTTACTTTGAAAATTGCAAACCCAAAAATCATTTAAAATACAAGGTGGCACACCAATTTTGCTACAATAAGAAACTCAAATAACTTTTTTTAATATTGTTTTTTATTTATTTATTATTTTTTTTTTTTTTTTGAATTTGTTTTTGAATTTTATTTTATATAACTAATTGCTTTTGAAGATGATAAGTGACCTTCATGCTCATTTACGCATATGCGGCACTTGATCAGAAAATTATTCATTGCGGCTTACGAGGTTGAAATCGGGTTCGTCTCAATTATTGTTTTAATGAACTGCTTCAATTCAGTCAGATTCTTTGGTTTCATTTTGTAGAGCTCTTGCGACATAACACCATAAAAGAAAGTGATGCACTTAATTGGGGAGACCTTGGGGGCCAGCGGAAAGTAGATTTTTTCGTTATTAATTTGTTTGGGAATTATGGTTGGACCGCCATAACCGGTCTAGCTATTTGTGCAATTGCTCCACTTTGCTGAGACAGATATGTCTTCGATTGGTGTTTGTAGCACGGTTCGTGTGCCACCCTGTAGTAACTTGCAAAAGTATCCTCTTCATATTTGCAGCACATTTCATGTACACATGGAAGAGAACACATTAATAAAACATTTACCTTTTGGTAATTGTAAGGCTTCGCCTCTATTCTTACACCCTGCGATTTACTTCCCTGATATTTCCATGATCGTTCGCTCTATTTAAAAAAGCGGTCTGTCTCTCTTTTCTTCTCCACATGCCATGCATTATCATCGCTGCAGTAATGAAGTGCAACTGACCGTCTACATTGACTATTTTGGGAATCTGTCTTCATTTTTGAAGACCTACCTTTGCAACATCTTTTAGCTGAACAAGAGTTGAGGCATTCGACTGTGCCTGTACAGATTTCCTATCAAATCCAAAATGTCTTTTAAACTGCTGTGCATCTTTAATTCTCACCTTGCATCCGCTTGTCTGTCTGCATTTGTTATTGGAACTTTATCACTTTTTCATTAAATTGCATTTTTGCATTGCATTTTTTTATCGCACTCATATTAAAATGTGGTCTCTCTTAAGTTGAGGATAACATGTTGTAAATATTATGTACTAAATATCGTTCAACAAATTATTGTTGCAAAAACGAATACAAAAATAAACAAAATAATGTAAAATCATTGTCTATATGGGGCCTTACATTTGCAGACAAGTTTGACTCACAAAGAGTTGGACGAAATCCAGTATCTCTCTTGCAGAAGATTTAACAACATTAGTTCATTTAAACGTGCTTTGTTATTTATGTGCCAGGAACTGTAAACAGAAACAAACCTAATTTTTATTAAAAATTAAAAAATTATTTTCCAAAATATTCTTCCTTGTATTCGGTACACACCGATGTTCAGAGCGCTCATTACATTGAAATGTGTCCAATATGCACGTTTACAAAGGAGTTCAATATAGTTGAATGTGTTTTGATATTTCTGGTTTATTATATAGTTTTGATACGAGTCAGACTACCAGACCCCTTACAAGTTTGAGATTTTGACATTTAGCCAATACTCTCTATTAAAGTTACAAAGTTATTGGCGGCCAGACTTAAATATATTGCTCTCTTTTGTTTTGATCTACAAATAGTGCAGGTCATTCATAGCGAGAGCTTTTACACCAAAAACGGATTTAGACAGGGCGACAGCCTCTTCAACCCAGTGTTGGAGATGATTGTAAGCAAAGCTGCGAAATCCACGAGGTTTTACGTGAGTCTCGCCGTGAAGGCCTTACTCACTTTGCGAAACACACTGGGCATGTTACAATGCGACTGCCAGCGCCCCCAATTTAACTTGGACTATATAAGGATAGAGGCTGACAATTTTGGGAGCATGCTATCGCAATTGTCAATCCTTTCCTCCAGCCAGTAGCTACCAAACTGATTATGTCAGTATGGAACGTAATCCTCTTTGGCCAAGGCCTATCTAATCATCTCTGCTGAGCAAAGCTGTAGTTAACGCGATTGGGTGTTTCTCGTGTATTGGCAGAAAATTGCGAGAAGTTACTGCAGTCTTCTTAAGCATTGAAAAGGAGTCCGCCAAAACTGGGTCTGGCGGTAAACAAGAACAAAACAAAGTTATTTGTTTCGACGAACAAATAGTGTGAAAGTTGAGAACTATAACGTTGAAGTGATTGATGAAGTCATCTACTTCGGATCCCCTGTAAACAAAAAGAATGATGTCAGCATGGAATAACATGTCAACACGAAATAACATGTTAACAGATGTTACTATGGGCTAAGCGATCGATTCACTGATAAATTCCTCTCTCGGCAAACAAGAATTCAACCGCACCAGACGTTGCACAGTGTGGTAGATCACAAATCTAACTGGACAAAATTAATAAATTGGGTAGGATTCACTTCTCACTTATGTATTAAACAAAACATGAGTTCAGATTTATAAATGATTGTAAAAAATCAACTTTTTTTTAGAAAAAAAGTTTTTTTTTAATAAAAGACGCAAAAAGTAAATAGTTCACACTGTCAACAAAAAATATATTTTTAAGACAAAATATTTGTTTCTTAAATACATGCTCTGAGATTATTTGTAGTTATATATATATACTAATATTTACGTTGAATACAACTAATTAATCATATAATAAAATTATTAGGTGAGTTTTTATGTAAAGAGTCGGCCGGATGTAGTCATTTTTAGTATTAAAATAATTTTAATATTTTTAATAAATATTTAATAGTAACTATTTTTTTCAATTGTTTTTGCTTTATTACATTAATAATACAGATAACGCACTTAGATACACATAGAGATTTTAATTTAGTCAATTTCATGTGCATCGTTAAAAGATTCTTCTTCCTCGAAAGCATCAACAGATAATAATGAAAGAACTTCTTTTGTTATCAAACTTCGAACTCGAAAGGGAGTGTGGGAGCAAACTTGTGATAAAATGATCTGAAGAAATTAATAGCTGATTGAAAAGATCTGTATTTGTATCTATTCTCGATGTTTTTCTCGTAAACAACTCTCTAAATTTCCTCGTATCCTTATTTCTTTCTTCTTAAGCTTCTTCTGACAGCTGTCCTATAGGAAGAATGCAAGACCTTATCATATCTTTTCTAGAATAATACGCCCTGGGTATTCGTTTAAGTATAAATTTCGTGTGACAATAATAAAACTTTCAAAAGTATCTTCATCAATAGGGTAACCACTACCTAAAGTTTCCAAAATATTGTGAAACCGTTAAATTCATTCTTTATTGACACCAGTGATTTCTGAACTCTTTTCTGCTGCTCTAAAGAACCGTCAAGCAGTATTCACATCATTCATGTTACCTCCTTGTTGTGTTGGCATGTCTACAAGCAACTCCATCTCATTTCGAAATCTCTGTTGAACCATTTTTTTTTTCTTCAGTCACTTTTGCTTTATTTTCCGGTCCTCGAGCTTGTCAGTTCATTATAGGAAGATTGTATGCTATGTGTAATATACACTTCATAAAACGGATCCACGAATGTAGCTGAGACCTTCCAAAGGTTAAAGATCGTTTAACGACATTTTTGTTTAAGATCACAGAAGGTTTAATTATATCACTCGGTTTCGCTCCACATATGAAACATGTTTGAGAAGAAGAAGTTACAGATGATAGTGCAGTACAAATTTTACCATCTATCATAGTAAGCATAAAAGTAGACTTAACAAGAAAACTTTGTTCGCCATTTGTGATAAGAGTTGGAGACAAATCTTTAATTTTTTGCTGTATCAAACTAACTTCTTGAGAAACTAACTCAGTGGTCTCTTTGGCAAAAACAAACTTGATTGGACGACAGTATCTTGTAGATGAAGGTGCAGGATTTTGCCATACAATTATTTTTCTTGTGCAGAACTAAAATTCATTTGAATAGGAACCATTGAGATACTAAATAAACTTTCAACTGTATGACCCTCCTCTGAGGAAAACTTCTGTTTATACTGCTTTTGCTGAGCCCCATCGCATCCCTATTTTATCAAAATATCAAGACGATTTCCATCAGCTTTCAGTTTATCAATACCAAATAAAACTTCTTTTTTTCTTAGCTTTTTGAACATTAGTGTAGGAAGGCAAAAGATTTTTGCATTCTGTGTTGAGTTTTATCCGAATAACATCGTATTGATGTTTCGACGTATTAGCATCAACCATTAAAGATAAGACTTCATCGGGAGAAAGGCACCCTAAAGGCTCAGAGCTAAATCTCTTGCATATCTTTTTCACTTCCATACCTTTTCTGGATGAAGCTTCCGATAGATCTTTTACAAGACTGGCTGAATCTCGCTTTCCCATTTTGCGAAACACTTGCTCACTACTAGTTTTAATAATTTCTCGATGTTCAGTTGAATCTAAAAGGTTTTGGATCTTTCTGTTTTTCGATTTTTCACTACAGTCCTCAAAGTTTTTCGGTTTTCTCCCAGCTTTTTTACAACTTTTCGGTTGTACACTTTTATGCGATATATACCGTTCATCAAGCCAAATTAAATTTGATGTTAAGAAACGGTCGCGATGTCTTCCACTTTTTATCCATTTTTCGGCTAGCTTAAAAAAATAATATTTGTGTTTGCCTTCAGATTTCTTTTCACGTCTTCTGGTATATCTTGAAGACCATATCTAACCATTATTAATGTCAATAAGGCGTCTTTGCGATGTATTTTGGGAGTTTTTATCCATTCTTCAAAAATGTCCTTTCTCGAAAGAGTCATACTGGAAAAGTGAAAAAAATGTGTGGCAGTCGCAAAAATGCGCGAGATGTTTTTGATTTACCTTAAAGCGAATACTTGAAAGATTAACCAAAATATAGATTTACACCGGATCTGTCCGGAGTAAATACCTTTAACTCTACTTGAAAAAAGGAAATATTTTATTTTTTGCACTTTCTGAACTTTTCACAAAAAAAAAATTTTTTAATACAATGGAAATATTTAAATGAAAATTGTAATATATTTTCTTGAAATAAAGCTTAATAATAATAAAAAAAAATTATGACGATAAAATCACCGTAGACTGGTTAATCATAGACCAAAGTCATACAAATAATAATCTCCCTGAAATCTGAATGCACCTGTTGACAACAATTAACTTTAAAGCTCAATTTTTTCTAATCAGAGCTAAAAACAAGCAAACAAAAACTGAATTACAGTTACCTATTGTATTGAGACGCTCATTAAACGATCAGCAGAAATGTTGTCAGACATTTTTTTTAACTTTTTCTAGCAAGATGTCTTCTTGACACAGTATCCTGGGTTCTGACGCAAGCGGATGAATCAGTTGCTGGGAGTCTTCGAGAGAGAAATTCTCTGGAAAATATATGGAATCACTATCGTTAACGAAGAGTATCGGTGTCGAAAGAACAGTGAGCTGTATGAGCTATATACCGATATCGACGTTGTCAAGCGCATCAATATACAGCGATTGTCTTAGTTGGGTCATATGCGGATGGACCTAAATGCTCCAGCATGGCGACGAACTCGATGGACGGCACAGACGAGGCCGTCCAAGACTCTGTTGAAAGGACCAGGCTTTTGAAATATAGGGTTATCCATTTAACGGTTTCAAACCCCGCTGGTCCAGTAAGGCTGTCAGTTGTTAAACGCCTGTCATGTGAAGTGTTATCTATTTAGTGAAAGGTTTGCCATTTACGAGTATGGATATGGAGTTAGAACTTACTGCAGAAGTATTGATTCAAACGTGAGCTTTCAATCGAATAACATTTTTTTTAGCGATGAAGCTCATTTCTCGCTTGGTGGTTACGTAAACAAGCAAAATGACGGCACTTGGGACTCGGAGAGGCCACAAGGGATTGTGGGAAAGCCCTTGCATCTGAAAAAAGTTCTTATTGGGCCGTATTTTTTCGAAAACCACCTTGAAAGGATCCACTGCTGCAACCAATCCAGAGGCGGCCATTTAAATTACATTGTATTTCGTGCATAATGACAAGGTCCAAGCATTATAATGAAATGCAAGTTTCATTGAAATCATATAATAGTTTTATATGTGTTTTATTTAACTTTACTTTTGAAGCCGAAAGATGGGACACATTCTATTGAAGCTTGGTGTGGCCAGTTGGAGAAGAGGCGCAAAATATCGAAGCGTTTGGAATTATTTTCTACGTGCGGCGTATAATAGATATGGATGTCCATTCTAGTCACCACCTAAGAAGAAAACGATTTTGAAAATAAAGAACTTTGCTTAGTTTACCTTTTTTGTTTTGGTCATCGAGGCATCTTTAACTATGCTTGGATATGGCCACTATCGCTCAATTATATGATATAATGTACCTCAAAATTGATCAAGTTCCGAAAATTCCACAATATACATCACACCAGTAGTAAAGTTTGCGCAAACTTTTTGTTGTTCAGACTTATCAACAGATCCAAGGCTCCCTAGCATTAGCTTTGATTCAGGTCTAGGTTGTAAAAATAAAGAATTTAATTTAGGTATTTATTTTTCATCCAAACTTATCTGTTGCATTAGCGTACATTTAATCATTGTAGAGTCTACACGCATTCGCATCACATAATGACAGTGCGTAAAATACTCTGCTCTTACTTGCTATGTGTATTACCAAAAATGCCATTTAAATCAGCGACAAGTTCAATTGGACATTTTTTCAGGTGTGACTTTTTAATGTTGTTTTGCCTGTCTTAAAGAAGTTCAATGACTAATATGTGATTGTGCTTCATATGGAGTGGATGATGACGACGACATTGCATGTCAATTATGTTTGAAAAAGGAAATTAAAAGTGGAGTATTAACAATTGAACATAGATTAATTACTAGAACTGCACGAAAGAAATGTTGCTAATGAAATTCCTCTTAAAAAATAAAAGTCGGTATGTTTGAAGTTGTTTAATCTATGTGTCTGCGTTTAAGAGCAGGACCATTTTTACCAAAACTTCATACAGGTTTCATTAACATACTCGATATTTAGAAAAATCATAATAAAGGAATGAATGAATATTGCTGCCAGGATGTTTTTAAAGACATTAATTCGGGTTGGTTTCAACAAGATGATGAAACTTCTATTATGGCAGAATTTCAGCGATAATTTCGCAGGAAACTGCTGGTTTAAAGAATCTCCATATTTCCTTGGCCACTAAAACCTATTAAACTTACTGCCTATTAGGGGCTATTGCAAAAAAGTTTCCAAAAATTACAAAGTCAAACAGATTTGGACGATTTAAAGTGGCATATTTGAACGATAATTCGGTTAATTTCCGCTGCAAACCTGCATGGAGCAATGAATAACGATGTCCCTCACGTCTTTTTCAAACGAAAAAAAGAAATAATAATTAATGTAGCAACACTCATCAGCCACCCTGCACTATAATATTTATTTCTAAATTGGAATTGCTTCAAAAGAGAACATTTTTATTATTGACAAGGTAGCAAGCGGTTAGCGGGTTACTTTTGGAAAAATAATGAGTAGATGAAATGAAATTTTTTCTTGGAAAATTGTTAGTAGTACGCATCGAGAGAGAGAGATAGGGAGAGAACCTAAACCTAAACCTAAATTTCCTAATTTTAAGATTTTCCATTATATTACATTTTGGACTTTTTTATATTTTGGGCGTTGGGTATAATATAAAAATTATTGTTATATAATTAAGATTAATTTTTTTTTAATTTGTCTTTTAAGTATAATAAAAATAAATTATTGCAAACATCAATGATAACCCTCAAAGTAAATTATATGAAAAAAATGGTTAATTAAATGCAACCATGTAAGAGATATGAATCTAAAAATGTATGGACTAAAGGAACCATTTGTATGAGGTGTACAAGAAAAGGCAGTTAGTCGGTCAAATTTTTCAAATTTTCCTAAATGTCTACGAATGTGCAATTACAGGAGAAAATCTGATTTTCAGATAATCGGTCAATTTTTATGGCAAATGTCACACCGCTGAATACTTTAAAAAGTTATTGGATCAAAAGATACTTGATATTTTAAGCGCTTCTTTGGAAAAAATTTGACATGTTGCAACATATCTGGAAGAGTAGACTTTTTCGATATTTTCCAAAACTTTATTCTTTAGCTAAAAACAACTTATGGTAGAAATTGATTGATATAGGAATTGACTGTTCATATGATTATATGACTGACGCTTCTTGTTTTTCTTAAAATTGCATTGTAATTTCGACAATGCAATTAATATTTTTTTCCTTTTTATGACCATCCGCTGATAGTAATAATCGTCGCTTAATTGTTAAAGCAAAGGCTGTCGATACATATGTCCTTTTAATGTCAAATCCGATTTGTTATATTGAATACTATATTACTACTTCTTATCTTATAATTAATAAGACATTGACCTTATCCTTCTTCCTTATTCTTGATATAAACTTACTTGTGCCAAGTAAACAAGCTAGTAGTAGTAGTAATAGATACATTTATTTATTATATAATTGAGGTGATTTTAAATAAAGACATCATGAAAAGTAGAATCAATCATAGCTTAGAGTACTGGATACTTCGATTTATCGCATATAGCTTTGCACATGCAGAGCAAACTATTATGAGGTCTTACGAAGCTGTTCTCGAAACATAGTTCTGAATTATGTCTATATTTTTGGACCAAGTGGCGAAATAATTGCGTCATAGGAGATCAGCGTATGCTTTTCGACAAGCTAATCCAAACAATTTCTGAATTCGAGAAACTTCTGGGCATCAGAATAAGCCGCAATTTATCTCAGAGCTTTCCGAGATTGAGAGAGAAAGAAAGAGAGAGAGAGAGAGAGAGAGATAGTAAGAAAGAGAGGGGAGGTGAAGAAAGAGAGAGAGAGAGGGATAGCGAGAGAGAGGGAGAAAGAGGGATAGA
>JAHXMU010000383.1:1367449-1439220 GCA_019455685.1 Philornis downsi | reverse complement strand
AGCAAAAGAAATTTAAAAGTATTTAATATTCTTACAGCAATTTTAAATTTTTGCATCAGAAAAAAAATATTAAGGATAGTTGATATTCTTACAGCAGTTTTAAATGTTTGCATCGGGAAAAAAATATTAAAAATATTTAATATTCTTACACAAATTTTAAATTTTTCCATCGGCAGCAAAAAAGAAAATATTCAATATTCTTTAATATATTTATCATCACTAAAATATGTAATATTCTTACAGCAACTGCCGGTTATAATGCCTTTATGTCATCGGTTCCTTTGGAGTAATTAACAAAAGCGTTCCATTGTGTAGAAGCTATAAAAATACTGTTCTTTGGAATGACTTCTGCTTTTCTTGCTGGCTCCCCACTGTATTATTTGAACAAAACCACAAACTCATCTCATTTCATATTTTCGATATCATCATCCATGGCGCATCGCATTGTTATCACTCGTTATTGTGCGTGATTACATTGCACTGTCCAGTTGGCGGCAGTTAATTTTTTTACTTTAATGATTTGTTGATCGAAATAACCACAGATGTATTTGATAAACTTAATTTTCTGCCACTTATCATGATATGCAAAAAGTTTTGGTTGGATTTTTATTTTTGCTTTTTTTTCCAAATTTGGAAATGCCCTGCAGAATATTGAAGAGGTTAAAAAGCTGGCATTCGCTGATGGCTGTGACAACAAATATTTCAAGGTAGCTCCCAAACACAAATGCTAAATGAAACAATCGAACATGATTTAACTGAATTTTTGCGAGAATAATTTGATATTTGTATGTTAGTTTGTTGACATATATAGATAGATTAAGCAATCACTGGCAAATAGTTCAAGGAACTTCCAATAATACTAAGGTGAGAAGATCTATAGTTCATTCCGCTGGTGGGTTAGGCGTGGGGGTGCAATCACTTTTAAGAGACTGCTATTATTTTTGTTTTTGTTATACTGCTTGCTTCTTAATTTTGTACAGTTCCTAAGATATTTGACAATTTCAATTTGATTGTCCCATTGTTGCCCTTTTCTGTTGTTAACAACGTAATTATTTAGTTTGATTATGTTTTCACACCCCGGGCATCGAATCATTACAATTAAACATATTTGTTTGAATTAATATCCGAGCAAAAATGTGCATCCAAAGAAGCAAATATTCATCACAACTTGTGATATTGAAGTGATGAAAAATTGCGTAATCACCAATGAAATTAACATAGGGTTGTCATAGGAGGAAAGCATTATTTTATGATGCCACTTCCCTACATATTCATGAATAAAATGGGTGCAATGAAAATTCAAATTTCCGTTATTTAAAAAAATTGAGTTTTTATTGTATGACCTCCGCGATTATTTCTAATGTGAATAACTCGAGCGCATAATTTTTGTTAGCCGGGAATGGCGTAAGCGCCTCCCGATTTTATAAAATTTTGGATATCAAGATGTATCTTTGAGGCTACTTGTCGGTATTTGAAAAAGAAATTAGAGAATTTAAAAATGTATTTTCAAAACTATTTGTTGGTTATTGTATTTATTTTTTTTATTTTTTTGGAATGATTCACATAAATGGATCTAAAAATTGTTACAACGTTTTTAATTCACGAATCGAACTGTTTACATTATCGGCTTCTTCGACTTTTGTTTCATAGAAAATGTGATTTAGTTCCAGATCAATTAGCGCATTTGTTGTCTAAAATTCTCTTTCCAATAATATCTCTGGCTCTCACTCATTTGAATTCTTACTCCCGAAGAAAAAATCATATATATTTCATGATTCTGTGTTAGAATATTTGAATTTAATATTTTGATGATATTTCATTTGTATTAACATTTCCATATTGTTTTGTAGTAGGCTAAGATTGTACCACCTTGTTTTGAATGCGCTTTTTAATTGAATAAATATTTGAACCGACATTCTGTTGTGTTTCGTTTTAACTAAATTTGAACAAATTGGTTATTGTTTACATTGAGAAAGTATTTAATATCTAATAGCATTCCGCGGTGCAAAATATTATTTCGAACGGATAGAGATTATATGAAAAGATTGTGGATCCTGACTTCGAATAAAGGGAAATTCAGGATTTTTTAGTGTAGTATACAGAAATACATACACCAAATTAGTTATAAGTTCAGAGACAATTTCAAAGTGAACACTTTGAATCTTTTGTCGGAATTATAATTATTTTAGTGATCACACACAAGAATAATGAAAATGCTCTTGGAACGAAAGAGATACCGGCAAATTTAACGTAATTTTTCCACCCTGTAAGGCAAGGGACTTTGTTCTTGTTTCTTTACCAAACCATCTTGCTTTTTCCAACATTCAACTGAACATTTGAAAGCGACCACATTTCATTCCCACCACTACCCTCGTAAGTGGATGATTTTAGTATATGCTCACAAAATTTGTGTTACGTGTGTTTGTCCATTGTTGTTTCCGTATTTTTTGGCACTTAATAATTCGCATTCAGTTGATAGCAGACTTGCCATAAGATGTTCGCTTTGAGCGTAGGAAAGCATACTTACCTGGCGTAGGGGCTACCGTGATCATGAAGGCGGTTCCCCCGGAGTGAGGCTCGATCATTGCACATTGGATTGAGTTGACCTCCGCGATTATTCCTAATGTGAATAACTCGTGCGTGTAATTTTTGTTAGCCGGGAATGGCGTACGCGCCGTCCCGATTATTTAAATACATTTCATAAATTTGTGGATATCAAAAGGTATCTTTGAGGTTAAAACGTGGTTTTTGAAACAAGGTATGCTATTTAAAACAATACTTTTTCACTTTGGTCGGTGCGAAGTACTGTTGGACAGTTCTTTCAATTTTCTCCTTATACGTAAATTGTATTCCTAATGAAAACTAACCTAAAACCTAATGAAAAAACTTTGATGAAATATTTTTAATATTGAACGATATATAAACAAACAAAACTATCGCTTATGGTTGTAGAGTACAAATCAGAAGACAGTTTAGACGAGTTGGTCTGAGAAAGCAAATGATCGATTGGGGCGCAATAGCTGCCGCAGGACGCCCACGCCTCCTTTTCAGTGAAAAGATGAGCAAGCGCGATGGTAAATCAGAAAATCTGTCTATTAATCAATACTTTGTTTCCTTGGGCTTGTAAACAATACGGTAGATTTTGCAACAAGACACGACACAATCCCCATAAAGCTCGCAATTCCCAACGCTTTTTTTTTTTACTCAAAACAAATTAACTTAAAACAAATTAATTTTTCCATATAGTCCATTCTGAAGGGCGGTGAACGCCCTCCGAAGATAGCTCTTCGCCGAGAATTGGGACATGAATTGGGATGATATTCATCTGCCCACATTCGTGCAGTGTGTGAAGCATTCCCGCACAGATTGAATGTCATTGTCCGCTATAAAGGTGGCTACATTGGGTAATAACATAGTTTTCTTAAAATTCGACATTCTGCAAGAATAGAATTTTCATAGCTTCTACGAAAATAATTGAGTAATCACCAATGAAATTATCATAGGGTTGTCATAGGAGGAAAGCATTATTATATGATGCCTCTTCCCTACATATTCATGAATGAAGTGGCTGTAATGAAAATTAAAATTTCCACTATTTAAAAAAAAAAAGTTTTTATTGTGTTTTTATTTGCATTAAAAGGCAGTTACTTAAAAAACTGGCTGCTGATGCCGACGGATTTGATAGACATGCAGTGAATTAAAAGGACACCGAATAATTCGTAGGGTCCAAATTTTTACACCCTCTGCAGCTCATGGTATGCTATGCTCGTATATATGTATGTTGTGTATATGCTTAGTTTGGTATGTCAGTGTCATATAAAGGAGGATAAATAAAGCCTTTAAAAGGAGCTTTTGTAAGCCGACTATTAAAAATTACATCATCGGATCATATTATATCATATTATGACCTTTAAAAATTGTTTTTGTGGTACTTATTGGAACACGCTTTCCTTTAATTGTTAGAAATCATCAATGGAAATAAAACCAAATTTTCACTACGGCGGTTTTTTGGAGGTGGTTCAAAACTGATTCGTTGGAAGTGATAAATATGCATGGATTGCATAAAAATGTGATACTTTTTGAATGACTTCTAATTTTGTCTGGGATGTTAAAGACAAATTTCTATTATTGTTTGTTTCGTTTTTTTTTCTTATCTTTACAACTCTTAAAATGTTTATCAAGGCCTTTTGTTTGAATTAAAGTTCACTATTGCGGTTTGCGAATGATTTTAACTGTTGTTTAGTTTCTAACTCGATAACGGTGGCTAAATTATAACACCCGCACTTTTTCTTCGCTATCCAAATAAATGTGGTATGAACAGTAGGGTGACATTTGAATGTATAGCGAAAAAAATTGCTACACTTTTAAAATGCATGGTGTCCAAGAAACTCAAATAGCTCTTTTTTTATTTATTCCTTCTTTATTCATTTCAGAAATAATCAATTTCTATTAAGTCCTTCAAATGGCTTTTAAAATTAATTGAATTTGAGTAACCTCCACAGACGATGATGAAATGCGACATCCCTCATTCATCACTGTCTGAAGGATTGTAGGAGAATTTACCCAGTTATCATTCGAATACATCGTTTTAAATCATTTAAATCTGTGGGTTTCATTTAAGAATCTTCCTGCATGCAATACCCGCAAAGAAATGTGGAGCTTTTTAAGATCAGTTTGTAATTTTCACTGCCCTTCCTATATATTTCTTTGGTCCACAATATTAAATTTGCTTAAGGATAGCAACGGCAAAAGAATCATTTGTGCTACAAATAGAAAACAATAAATGATTTCGAAATATGTTTAAAATATGAAAGTTTATTGCTTCCACATTAAATAAATCATGTGTGCACCCAGATTCGTCTGTCTTTTAATAACAAATTTCCTCAGAACGTTTAAAAACTGGAAAAACCCAGCCCAGAAATTTCTGCCAAGTGAATTCAACAAATGTGGGAGGGTTGTTAAAAGAGAGTATCAAAAAATACTCTGAATTAAAGCATAATAAAAGAGGAAAAATAACTTCCGATGTCCTCTGTTTAGAAATTACAGAGGGGTCACTGATTTGTTTTTGGTCGGAATCCTATAAAGTCCTGGCATTGCAAACCATTTGCATTCGTAGAACAAATTTTAACAAATACCTATAATAAATTTTGTGTAATTGAATGAATATATAGGGCAAATATATAGGTTAAATTTGGTATTTTATATAAGAGTTACTAGAGACGGGGTAGTTATCTGGCCGATTTTTTTAATTTTACCCAGCATACACCACAAGTGACAAAAATTTAAGTAACTGTAGTTTAAGAGAGAGGTTACAGCGATTCAAAGAACTTCCAGAAGGGACATATCGATATAGCCTACTTACTGCCAAAATCTGACAAAATATTAAATTCCGCCAAGTTTAAGAAGTTTAATAAACATTTATTTAAAATCCAGTCTGACAGATGAGGGGGAGAGAGAGAGACAAAGATAGAGAGAGAGAGAGGGAGGCAGAGAGGGGCAGAGAGAGACAGAAAGAGGGAGAGAGAGACAGAGAGAGAGGGAGAGAGAGACAGAGAGAAACGGAGAGAGAGAGAGGTAGAGAGAGATGGAGAGAGAGAGAGATTAAGCAAGCAGTAAGTAATCAGTATGTAAGCAGTAAGTTAGCTGTAAGTTAGCAGTAAGTAAGCAGTAAGGAAGCAGTAAGCAAGCAGTAAGTAATCAGTAAATAAGCAGTAAGGAAGCAGTAAGCAAGCAGTAAGTATTCAGTAAATAAGCAGTAAAGTAAGCAATATGCAGCAACCATTAAGCAGTAAGCAGCGAAAGTGAGCAATAAGCAGTAACTAGAAAGAAGTAAAGAAACCAGTAAGCAATAAAGTAGACAGTAGGGAAACAGTAAGTAAGCAGTAAGTAGACAGTAAGTAAGCAGAAAGCAGTGGGTGCAGCAAATCAGAGACGAAGAGAGAGTGAAGAAGAGAGAGAGAGTAAGGGAGAGCGAAAGAGAGAGAGGGAGAGAGAAAGATAGCGAAAGAGAAGCAGAGAGAGCGAAAATGAAAGGGATAGAGCGAGAGAGATAGAAAGAGAGGGAGTAAAAGAGAGGGTAGAGAGGGAGAGGGGAGGAGAGAGGAAGTGAAATCAAACCAATAGTGTATGTTTAATTGATGCAGGTGCTGGTATTTTTCCACAGTGGTCCAAAATGCAGAGGCACAAATAAAATCGAATAATCTCAAGTTCTGAAATATAGATCATTGTTTCAGAGGCTATGGACTGAAATCTACCAAACAGTACGAGTTTGATTTTTCTTACTAGGGGCAAATAAAATCGAAGAATCTCAAGTTCTGAAATTTATGGGCCACTGTTTCAGAAGCTATGGACTGAGATCTACCCAACGGCATAAGCTAGATTGACGCAGATATTGGAACTTTTACGCAGTGCACCAAAATTTATTTCTTAGGGGGAAAACAAAATCGAAGTATCGCAAGTGGATTGAGATCTAGCCAACTGCATAAGTTGGATTGGCACAAGTGCTAGCAATCAGTCACAGTAAGCAACTATATCGTTATATAACGTAATTTTTAACTCATTATAACTTTGTTGTTTCGCATTTGTTTTACACAGAGAAGGTGGGTGCTTACAGTCTGAAGTATTTTCTCCCATTATTGGCATTTTGATTAAAAAATAATGTGTTAACAGAACTTTATTAACTCAATAACAGAGGTCGGCAAATACAGTTGGTGCTTGGCTTTGTTAGTTAGATTCCGAATCTATCTTCACGCACATCTAATAATTTTGTGTGGCTTACGGATGACCATCGAGTGTTTATATTTTTACACTCGAAATCTATACGGGTCGGTTTGAGTTCAATCTTTTAATAGTGGAATGCATCTCATTCGTTCATTTCTCATAAAACTTGAACTCTAATGTCCGCCAAACGGTGGTGCGATCGACATTTTTGTCCACAACAGCTTGCTATCGATGTATTGCTGGCACTTTCTAACCGCTCATCGCGGTGTCTTTTTTACGTAAAAAAATTTGAATGACACTGTCGCTTCTGTCCAATTTGGGCCCAATTTATCTTCTACTGCATCCTTCGTCCTTGTAAGCGATTATTATTATACCTATCTCGTGTTCTGTCAAACTTTTTCCTCTCAGCATGTCTTTTTTATTACTGAATTTTACCACTTAACAAAAATAATAAGGATATTATCGCTTGCACCTTTAAAACCCCAGTAATTGAACTTGGCATTATAATTGTGAAACACGCTCAAAAAAATAATTACAGCAAGAACAAAAGTGTCTATATATACAAATCCTAAAGTGTGTGTGCATGGTCGTTTCATCCAAACAACCTTACCTTATATATGTAAATATGAAACTCACCATATATGAACTAAATTTAAGTAAGAACTGGACTTCACTATTACTTCATTTTCACTAAGTGCTAGTTAGTATTTTTCTGAGTGTGTGTTCTTATATTCCCACATTCCACATTTATGCATTTTGTTGGCAACATAAATACGGTTTATTCCCACTAAATTCTATTGCCAACACTGGTGTACTTTAATTTACCCTTGGAAGTGGTTGAGTTTAGCAAATTCGAATAATGTTTATGAGATTTCCTAGTCCATTGTTGCTGCTTTTTCGATAGTACATTCAAGAATTCACATTCAGTTGATGGCAGTCTTGCCGTAAAATGTTTGTTTTGAGCGGAGAAAACCATACTTACCTGGCGTAGGGGCTACCGTGATCATGAAGGCAGTTCCCCCAGAGTGAGACTCAGTCATTGCACATTGGATTGAGTTGACCTCTGCGATTATTCCTAATGTGAATAACTCGTGCGTGTAATTTTTGTTAGCCGGGAATGGCGTACGCGCCGTCCCGATTATTCCAATACATTTCATATCTCATAATTTGAAATAACTTTTATGTTGAGTTGGTTAGGAAGAAATACATTTTATGAAATTTTGGATATCAAGAGGTATCTACTTGCTACTTGCTGATATTTTGAAAAGAAATGATGAGAGGATTTAAAAATATATTTTAAAAACTACTTGGTTTTTATACTATATATTTTTTTGGAATGATTCACATAAATGGTTTTGCAAATTGTTACAATGTTTTTAATTCCCGAACCAAACTGTGTACATTATTGGCTTCTTCGACTTTTGTTTCATAGAAAATGTCATTTAGTTCCAGATCAATTAGCGCGGCATTTGTTGTCTAAAATTCTCTTTCCAGTAATATCTCTCGCCCTCACTTTTTGTTACTCCCTCGGAAAAATCATATATTTCACGATTATGTGTTACAATATTTGAATTTAATATTTTGATGATATTTCATCTGTATTAACATTTATATATTGTTTTGTAGTAGGCTAAGATTGTACCACCTTGTTTTGAATGCGCTTTTTAATTGAATAAAAATTTGAACCGACATTCTGTTGTGTTTCGTTTTAACTAAATTTGAACAAATTGGTTATTGTTTACAATAAGAAAGTATTTAATATCTAATAGCATTCTGCGGTGCAAAATATTATTTCCAAAGGATAGAGATTATTTCAGAAGATTGTGAATCCAGACTTCGAATAAAGGGTGTTGCGGTGTATATAAATATAATTTAAACATAACCGCAAATCATTTTATAATAGCGCACTTCACAACACTGGCTTGCAAGGTCAAATTACGACTTCCATTGCCGCCATTCTTTCCAAATTGCTTTACTTTGTTCGTTCCTTTTCTTGGAAATCTTACAAGAGCAATGTTGCGATTTGTAAGATCGCCATAAATTCTTTATTTTATAATCGTAATAAAATAACTGTATTGTTAAGCCACTGGGTAAACCCATAGTCTAAAGCACAAGTGTATGAATAAATAATTTTATATATATAATTCAGGATTTTTTAGTGTAGTACACAGAAATACATACACCAAATTAGTTATAAGTTGAGGATACAATTTCCAAGTGAAACCTTTCAAATCTTTTATTGGAATAATAATTATTTTAGTGATCACACACAAGGATAATGAAAGTGCTCTTGGAACGAAAGAGATACCGAAAAATTTAATGAAATTTTTCCACCCTGTAAGGCAAGGGACGTTGTTCTTGTTTCTTTATCAACCCATCTTGCCTTTTCCAATATTCAACAGAACATTTGAAAGCGACCACATTTCATTCCCACCACTTTTTTGTTATCATCCTCATTCCACTGCCACTACCCTCGTAAGTGGATGATTTTAGTATATGCTCACAAAATTTGTGTTACGTGTGTTTGTCCGTTGGTGTTTCCATATTTTTTGGCACTTAATAATTCGCATTCAGTTAATGGCAATCTTGCCATAAGATGTTCGTTTTGAGCGTAGAAAAGCATACTTACCTGGCGTAGGGGCTACCGTGATCATGAAGGCGGTTCCCCCAGAGTGAGACTCAATCATTGCACATTGGATTGAGTTGACCTCTGCGATTATTCCTAATGTGAATAACTCGTGCGTGTAATTTTTGTTAGCCGGGAATGGCGTACGCGCCGTCCCGATTATTTAAATACATTTCATAAATTTGTGGATATCAAAAGGTATTTTTGAGGTTAAAATGTGGTTTTTGAACCAAGATATAATATTTTAAACAATACCATTTCACTTTGGTCGGTGCGAAGTACTGTTGGACAGTTATTTTAATTTTCTCCTTGAAGGTAATATTCATTCCTGTAAACTAATTTCGATCATATGGCTATTGGAAAATCGTCTTTGATGAAATATTTTTAATAGTGAAAGATAGGTAAACGAATAAAATAATCGCATATGGTTGTAGAGTGTAAATGGGAAGACAATTTAGATTTATTTAGCGAGTTGGTGTAAGAAAGCAAGCGCCCGCAACAGTGATAACTGGGCAGCAATATCTGCCACAGGACGCCCACACATCCTTTTCTTTGAGAAGATAAGCAGGCGCGATGATAACAACAACAACAATTGTCTAAGTTTTACGTGGGTCTCGCTTTGAAAGCCTTACTCACGGTGTGCCATCACACATGGGACTGTTTTTGAACGTGTTTGCGATAGCCAGCGCCCCTTTGGGGAACTCAAACCAACCACGGAAGGATTAGTCGAAGCACCTTTGAGGTAAGAAGCATATCTCCTGGGAAAATTTCCTCAGGGCTAGCTTCCTCTCTCAACCAATGTACCTTTGAAGTCACTGGTATGAAGTGAGCTTCCTCCCCGTTGATTTGACATATAGTTATATAATAATTCATTATTAATAATTCTTTATAATTTTTTTCTAAGCATGTTTTTTTTTTGTTTTTTGCAGCTCAATATATTTTGTGAAAGTTTTCGGTGTTGGCAACGAATTTATTGCATCGGTAAGTGACAATTTGATACTCATTATAGTACCACATAAGAAATTAAAATATTTGATTCTTTGTAAATAAATTGAAACTAAAAATTCTATTTGAAATTAAAAAATTCCGTATGAATGTTCAAAGATACCAATTGGAAAAAATGCACTTAAAATTCAAATCAAATTAATTGTAATTCAAAATTATAATTTGGAAATCGCAAAACATTATTTAAAATTCAAATCTTCTGTTTGTTTAGAATTTCGAAATATATCAACCGAAATTAAAATTTTTCATTTCAATTTTGAAAAATATCATTTGAAATTCAAACTATTAGCTGAAATTCAAAATAGATCAATTGGAAATTCTAAGGAAATAAGTTGTATTTGTCTCCACATTTTTGCCCTTTACACATTTCACTAATATGACCTGGTGGTATTTTGTCTCATTTTCGTCGAATGGTGAAAGGGCGTCTCAAAAACTAGTCGACTAACAAAGAAGACACAAAAAAGTTGGGAAGAATTTTCTTTTTTTTCGACATAATCTCTCTTTTGTTTAATATACTTTTTCTAGCGTGAGAGAGAGGGGGAGAGGGAGAGAGAGAGCGAGAGAGGGAAAGAGAGAGAATGAACTAGAGAGAGAGAGAGGGGGTGGGAGAGAGGGAGAGAGACAACTAGAGAGAGAGGGGGTGAGAGGGAGGGAGAGAGAGAACTAGAGAGAGAGAGAGGGGGTGAGAGAGAGAGGAATAGAGAACGAGGGAGAGAGAGGGAGGAAGTGAGAGAGAGAGGGAGATGGTGAGAGAGAAAGGGAGGGAGAGAGAGGGAGTCAGAGAAAGGGGAGAGAGGGAGGGGGGCAAAGGATATAGCGAGAGAGAGGTGGGAAAGGAGATATCGAAAGCGGGAGAGAGAAAAAGAGAGAGAGAGAGGAGTGAGAGATAGAGGGAGATAGAGAGAGGGGAGAGAGAGAATGGAAAGAAAAGGAGAATGGAAAGGAAAAGAGAGAGGGTGAGAAAGAGAAAGGGGGGAGGGAGAGAAGGGGGGAGAGCATTCTGCGGTGCAAAATATTATTTCCAAAGGATAGAGATTATTTCAGAAGATTGTGAATCCAGACTTCAAATAAAGGGTGTTGCGGTGTATATAAATATAATTTAAACATAACCGCAAATCATTTTATAATAGCGCACTTTACAACACTGGCTTGCAAATTACGACTTCCATTGCCGCCGTTCTTTCCAAAATCTTACAAGAGCAATGTCGCGATTTGTAAGATCGCCATACATTCTTTATTTTATAATCGTAATAAAATAACTGTATTGTTAAGGTACTGGGTAAACCCAGAAATACATACACCAAATTAGTTATAAGTTCAAGGGACAATTTCAAAATGAAAAGAGAAGGGGAGGGGAGAGAGAGAAAAGGGATAGAGAGAGAAAGGGGGGGAGAAAGGGGAGAGAGAGAGGGAGATAGAGAGTTGGGGAGAGGGAGTGAGAGAGAGAGAGATGGAGAGAGAGCGAGAGGGAGAGAAAGAGGCAGAGAGAGGGGGAGACAGAGGGGGAGAGAGGGGGAGAGAAAGAGGCAGAGAGAGGGAGAGGGAAAGGGAGAGAGACAGAGGGAGAGATAGAGAAAGGAACAGAGGGAGAGGGAGAGAGAGTAAGGGGGAGAGAGGGGGAGAGGGAGATATATCGATGACTCGACAACTCGAAGAAGTCCTGATCGCTCCTCAAATAATGTAGGTGGTTGTATCGGGATTTGAATCCAAGTTCATATGCATGATTGTCGGGTACTCTAATCATAATATCACGGTCATTAACAAGGCCTCGTATTATTTGTACGAAATTAAGGCATTCGCATGTTTTTTGTTATTATTACTTTATTCCACCTTTTGATTTTGCAATTCATACCTGGAACTGTGAAGTGTACAGAAATATGCTAACTAAAAAATCTTGCTTCCAGCTGAGGAAAATATTTGAAGTTACATCATTTTTTATAAATTATTTTAAATGTTTTCAAACTATTACATGTATAATTGATTTTGGTCTCCATTTATCTTCTTCGTGAAAAAATCATTGTCTGCCTTTCTAAATGCCTTGAATTATTGATGTCGTTGTTGTAGTCGGTGTTGTTGCTGTTGTAGCATTCCTCCCCTCTTCTTATGTAACAAAATCATAGATATTTATTCTGCATATGAATGCAGCAATAACTACAAAGACAACACAAAAACAATCAATAATTTGCTGTTAATATGCTATTTTTACATTGACTCGCCACGGTGGGTGTTAAGCAGAAAATAAATCAAAAAAATTTACCAAATGGAGATGTTGAAATAGTTATCATATCATTACCATCACATGAAAGAGGCATTGGGAGCCATCATATCTGTTGTCTGGGTAAAAAGTATCTTTCTAAGCCGACTTTGCCACCATCATTAAGTGTTTTCGTAGAGGTTTGAGGTCAATGGAGCGACTTGAGTGATGATTATTTCTCGACCAACACACAGCAGCCTCAATGTAAATACTCACATTTGTTCATGCCGTTTAACTCTTCATTGGTTTAACAAATCCTCCTACCTGCTGAACTTGAAATACTTCACTTGTGATTGACGCAATTCGCCCAAGTACCGCAGCATCAGTTAACATTTTTGGAGCAAATGAAAATATAGAGCAACACTCATTTCATCGGTATTTTACTAGATCAATTTTTGGAAATTGCTAAATATGAGTCATTCCATATCATTTCAAGATAATGCTGAGCTAAACTTGGAGAGTTTTAGTAAAGATTTGCGACCGCCGTCATGTCCGTCAACCATCCAGACAGATGGACATCACTTAATCGACTTAAAAATCTATGAAACGAATTTGGCCAAAATATATTTTGTACTTTAAACCCTTCTTCTGGGTGTTACATATCGATTCATATATATACTCGTATTTTCATTCCTCCGGCTGAGTGTGTAAATTGGATATTAAAATATTTGAATATTTATTGAAACTTTATTGGTATTGAAATGCTGACTTTAATAGAAGTATTGAAATAATTTTATTTCGTAAATATGTAATGGCGATATATGACCAATATTACTACGCATTTTAAACTTTTGCATCTGATAACACTTTGTAACACCCGCATTTGTAATGCTGCGATATTGCGAACCAAAAGTGAATACAAAATGTCGTTACATTATTTAAGCGGGTATTTCAAAGTGTCTGTATGTTGTGTACTTTACGCATTTTAATATCACCTCGGCAAGTTGAAAAGCCTACGAAATGAAATTTAACTACACTCAAAATTAAATAACTATAGCAGGGACAGAAATTGTAATTTTAACTCTAAATAAGACAAGTCAAAAACTGTTCGAGGTGTAAAAGTATTTAATAAACCATAAACAATGTTAAGCATTGGAATCGCATCAATTAGTATTGCTTGGTGGAATTGAAATACTTTGATCAAGTCGCCGCACCTACGTAGCTACGTTGTTACACTTTTTTCATTACCAATTGCCAGATCTTTCTTTCCTTTCTATTACCTTAGCAAAAAAGCAGTCAAATTCCCACAAAAAAAAGACTGCCTTAAGCTTTAAACGAATTCATCAATATTCCATGCAGCGTAACCCAGCTCACAAAATTGAAAATGATACCCATTGCGACTAGAAATTATATGTTTATCTGTTGTGGGCCAAAAAAAATATATGCAAATTTCCACTTAAAACAGAAAGTAAATTATGATTATAATCTATGTTGTGCTTATCTATTTTTGTTTCAATTTTTTTTTTTTTTGTTTTTTGAAATCCAAGCTCATTTTACCGATACAGTTACATAAATATTTGTCTACCAACTACGAGCGTGAGAAATCAAATTGCAATTTAATTAAAAACCTCCATGAATATTTGACATACGGTGGGACAGCTTAGGCTAATGTGGGCAAAAGAATGGCTGCCCAATTTCGAATGACTAATTATAGAGTATTCGGTATCTGTATGGACAAGAAACATCTAAGCAAAATTCAATGAATTATCTGAGAATACTTTTTTCATTGCTTCCAGAAAAGTTTGATTGTCAACTATTTCCTTTCATTCCAATTACATAGAAGTTATAATAAAAAACTTACCCAAATATCAATTTAATGTCAATAATTTTTATTAGCATTTCAAATATTTTCTTGTGATTTATATTCCTCTAAATTGTCATATGTGCATCTAAATCTCATTTTCTATACTTCGAGACTGATGCCTCAGAAGCACTGAAACGAGAATAAAAGATACAAGGGCGGTCCCAAAACTAGCCGACTTAACTTACAGATAGTGCAAGTAGTTTGAAAAAAAATTACTTTGGTGAAAAGTGGCAACCTTACAAAACATATGTTTTAAGTTTCAAGGTGCCACGTTGGTTATAATTTTTATTTCAGCCATCAAAAGTAAACGATTGCAGTGAATTTGCAGACATGGAAAAAATTTGGTCACTATTTTGTGATTCAATATTTCCATTTGGAAGATCCCAGTTCAACCAATATTAAAGCCTAGCTAGATTCTACTCTGGGGGAGTCTGCTCTTTCCTTTGCATTTATAAAGTTTTGGTTTGCAGAGTTTAAACGTGGTCGTACGAGCTGCCAAGACGACCAATTGAGGTGACACGGTGGAGAAAATCCACAAAATGGAATGGTATTGGAAGATCCTCGGCTGAAGGTGCGTGAACTAGCTGAAATGATAGGCATTTCAAAAAGTGCTATACATCGTATATTGAGGGAAGATTTGAGGATGAAAAGGCTAGGTGCAAGATGAGTGCCGCGCTGGCTTTCAATAGAGCAAAAACGCCGTCGTCAAGATTTTTCAGTAGATTGTGGCGATGTTTCATCATAATCAAGTCAAATTTTTGCCCCGATTTATAACCATGGATGAGACATCGGTCCACCATTTCACACCTGATACAAAGGAACAGTCAAAGCAGTGGACTAGAATTAGAGAATTGTGTCCAAAGAAGGCGAAGACGGTTTCATCTGCAAACAAGATCATGGCGTCTGTTTTTTGGGATACGCATGGGATTATTTTCATTGATTATCTTCAAAAAAGAAAAACCATCAACGGCGAATATTATGCTAATTTATTCTAACGTTTAGGACATGAAATTATGGAAAAGAAGGCCGTATTGGGGGAAAAAGAAAGTGTTGTTTCGTCCAGACGATGCTCTGGTTGACATATTCAATATTCCGATGACTAAAATTAATGAATTAAAGTTCGAATTATTTATTCGCCAGATTTAGCTTCTTTGGACTATTTTCTATTTCTAAACTTGAAAAAGTGGCTCGGTGGTAAAAAATTTGCCAACAAAGAAGAGGTGGAGTTTACGACGATTGATAGCTATTTTAAGGAGTTTGACAGTTCTTACTCTAAACAAGGTATAGGAGCTGTTGAATAACGCTGGAAAAAAGGTGTCGAACTAAAAGGAGATTTTTCTCAACTTTTTTTGTGTCTTCTATGTTAGGTCGACTAGCCCTCATAGCATCCCTTCTGTAACCGACCGCAGGGTTGCGGTTAATACACGCGACTATCGTTCGCATGACCGCGAATTCAGTCCGGCATACAGCTACCTATCATTATTTGATATGGCACTTCGATACGATCGACAAACACTTAGAATAGTCGAGTAGTTGACAAATCTAGTAAATACTTGCCAAAATATAATGTTTGGAATCGTCTTTAAGTTCTAGGTCTTGTTAAGTGAGTCTAAAATTAGAATGCTTGGGAGCTCATTCAATGTGAGAAGCTCTCCCATATTTCTTTCATAAAATGTAAAGGAATTTATTTGTTTATCCCTCCTGTAAGGATTGTTTCCGATCCAAATTTGAGCCACTTCTGGATCACACGATTTGGTTATTTTGCTATACTTTAGATGCTCTTTTTTTGATGGAATAATATAATATTACCCAATTTCATGGTAATAGTAAAAAGAAATCCATTATTTTTGCATGACACTGAAGGTTTTATTCACCATTATTATTGGGATGATCCGATTTAGGTCGAATATGCGTCATTCTGTTTGATAACTTATGGTAATTTGGAGAGAAATTCCATTGTGCCTCTCTCATAAAAACAAACTCCCATCGCTATTCTCAAAAATTTGAAACAGTTGATTTTCATAAGGTTCTCTGAATGCGAACTTTTCACGTGCAAGATCATTGCCGTAGACAAATTGGCGGTAATTACTTGATGCCAGGTGCCGTTGGATGCATGCAAAACCTTTCAATCAAGCTCCCCAATCTTCTGGAGATATGTGTGGACTGGCATTGTTACGATGGAACACAATTCCTCTCCTGCAGGCCAAAGCTGGCCTATAAACAATTGGACTGTGTAAAGGAATTCGGAGTTGGGTTGTAGGGAAGCTAGTCATAGTAGATTCCCACTAATCTCACCGAAAGACGCAGAAAAGTCTTCCTGATCATCTGTTTTAACTTGTCTATCATTTGTGCCGGCTCCTCGCGATCCGATCCAGACCGATTTCTTTTAACGTTGTTATAAGTGATACATCTTTTATCACTAGTCAACATCCGCTTCAGAAATGAGTCGAGATTTTTGCAATTCAGTAGCGTTTCGCGATTAAAAATTCAGTTCAGAAGGTTTTTTTTTGGGATGACTCTTGCGATACCTATGCATCGAGCTTCTTAATATATCCAGCCTTATTTAAGTGGTTCCAAACCGTTTTTACGTTTACTTTACTTTTAACCAAATAGGTTTATTAGCTCCTGGGCAATAGAAATAGTGCTAACATGACGGTCGGACTTGACATAGACAATTGGCCTTCCAGAACGTGGTGCACTTTTGGCCCCAGTATTTCCAGCGAAACGAAAATTGGGCATGATTGGCTGCTATGGTATTAGGACAATAAATGTTATCTATATTTTCAACTATTTGGCTATAGAATATGTTTTATTTTCTCTTTGTCAATGTCCATCTGTTTCTGAGACCCGCTCAGCCAGCATAGTGGCTAAAGTAGTCGTAAAACTGTCTCAGTAGTTTTTTAAGTATGAAATCTTATCTTTCTAATGCCATCTATCGTAAGCCAATCGCATTTATACAACGAGAAATGAAGATTAATATGGACCATAAGCACTGTCCAGGTTTTTAGCCGATTGACTTCCTTTTTTGCAATTGTTGAAGAAAAACTGTAAAACAAGGCTTATTTTCTCTGTGCCGGTGACCAATCTGACGCTCACTCAAACAGTAGTGTGTCAAGCAATTAGAAGGCTATATAAATAACTTTTTATGTCTAAATACTTACCTTTCTAATGTCGTCTAGCGTAAAACGTTCGCACTTATACAACGAGAGACGCAGATTACTAAAGCCATCTGGCTGTTGTCACTATTAGGAACAGAAACAACACTGTCCATGTTTTCAGCAACTCGGTTTATGTTTTTGGCTTCATTGAAAAAAAAACTGTAAAGCAAGGCGTATTTTCTCTTTGCCGTTATTCGATTCTGAAGCTCGCTCAAATGGTATTGATTCAAGCAGTCCTAAAACTGTCTGAGTAGCTTTTTTTACTATGCTTAACACACGAGAATAGAATATTGTTATTTCAGCCAAGCCTCTCTTCGTAACATAAATACAGCTCTCTCTAATTGAATTTATCTGGGTGTGTTTTGGCATTCGCAACTTTGAATCTTTAGCATCTTTGGAAAACCGAATTAACTTGGTGTGCTGCATTATGTCTGGAAGGCGTGAGGGTAGGACGTTTTGATCAGAATTTCATAGCATAAACGCAAGTGAGTTTAATCGAATTTCGCTGGGTGAATTTCAACAAACACAGGTTATCCATTTTTCGGTTTCAGAAGTAAAGTTAAATAAAACACAAGAAAAACTATAATTTCGATGAAACTTTTATTTCATTATAATGCTTGGGGATCTTTCCATTATGCACGAAAAACATTGTCATTCAAATGACCGCCTTCAGATTGGTTGCAGTAGTGGATCCTTTTGAGGTAGCTTTCGACCACTTTTTCGCACATTTCTTGTGGTATCTCGACTATAACTTGGCGAATGTTGGTTTTCAAATGCTTCCACGTTTGGAGAAACATGAAATTGCGCTTTTTGGATACTTCTAATGCAATAAAGTCAAAATCCACCACTACCGATTTTTGCTTTATTGCATGAGAAGTATCCAAAAAGCGCTGTGGCTCGTGGCACCGTCGTGCTGAAATCACATTTCATCCAGTTCATAACCTTCAAATGCAGACTAAAAACTGGGTTATCATATGGCCATAGCGCTCTGAATTGAAATTTGAATTATCTGCGAAACTTTCACTGACAGAATAGATATTTTCGGCAGGGCGTGCATTGCCTGACTACATCTCTTCAAATTTCTTTATAATTTTGTCAATTTATTACGCACTAGGTCGGATATGACGACCTTGATCACCTCGTATTGCGCGAAAAATTCCCACGTTTGAATCATCACCTTTGTAGTAAGTTTTAATTTTTTTATGCGTTGTTCGGTTGTTGAACGGTCCATATTCGCAAATGGCAAACAGTTCACTAAATAAATAGCACTTCAATTGACAGGTATTTAACAGCTGACAGCCTTGTCAAATGAAGTTGATGTATTACGTATGAGAAGAAGAGGTTGTACAGAGTGTCCGTCGGGAAGATATACTACTTTGTTTGTTTATAATTTTTGATTAAATGAAAGAGAATGAATTTAATATTGATAAATGTTTTATTTAATGTCGGCAATTATGTATGGAATACAATATCAGATAAATGTCCGCTTCAGCCTCACAAATGCGAGCCCTTTTGAGCACATTTTTGATCACATTCTCACACATTTCACGCTGTATTTCATTAATTTCATCACGAGTATTATGTTTGAGTTGATCAAGCATTTCTGGTTTGTTTGCATAAACCTTGTTTTTAAGATATCCCCACAAAAAAAAAAAAAATTCGGAGCAGTCAAATCAACATCACCATTTCTTGAAATAACTTGTTGTGGAAAAAGGCCTCGCAATAATTCCATTGTAAGTATGGCTGTATGCGATGTGGCACCTTCTTGTTGATACCACATGTTAATCAAGCCCAAAGCATGCAGTTGTGGCGTTAAAAAGTTTTCGTTCATATCACGATATCGCTCCTCATTGACAGTTACCGTTACTCCGTTTTCAGTTTCAAAGAAATAAAGTCTAATGACTCCCCCTGACCAAATAACACACCAGACTGCCACTTTTAATGAATGCAAAGGTGACTGATGAATAATTTGAGGGTTTTCCATTGCCCAGAACCGACTATTCTGTTTATTCACATATCCATTCAGATGAAAAAGTGCCTCGTCATCACTCATTATGTTTTTTCATGAAAATCGGCGTTGTTATGGGCAAGCTGTAACATCCTATTGGCATAAGTACGGCGACGTAAAGGGTCTTGTGCAAGAAGCTCTTGTTTCAACTGAATCAAATTGAAGTAAATGCAATTCCTTGTGCAAAATTGTGGCCAAAGTTGTTCTTTGAAGACAAAGCTCCTGAGCACGGCGTCGAATTTAGGTTGATGGATTGTTTTGATCATTTTCTTGAGAAGCAGTAATGTTTTCAGCCGATCTTCCAGTACGTTGTGGTCCATGCTTGGCCCTATCAGCTACAGAGCCTCTTTTCTCGAAATCATTCACTACACGATAAATAGTGCGTCTTGTTGGCACGTTGTTTCTCCCAAAAATTTCACATAACTTTCTCATCGTCACAGTAATCGATGATTGATTTTGATAAAATGTTTTAACGATTAAAACACGTTGGTTTATCGAATATTTTTCCATAATAAATTTGCCACGTCTCCACTTCACGACTGCCAAATATGAACTGTCAAAAGTAATGTTTACCAAAATGGCGGCAAAACAAAGTAGTATACCTTCTCGACGGACACCCTGTATTTACACCATTTTGTTTTACGATAAAACGTCGCATCTGCCATAACACTGCACCACAATCAGTGACAGAGCCTTCGATTCAGCCTTCTTATTGGCACCCTCACAACTTTTGGCCTGCCCATTCGTTTTATTTATCATTGACGTTTTGTCGGTCGGCATTTTGCTTTATTATTTCGAAAATATGTGCAATTTGTACATCTACTTATGTTATTAAGATAATCTTAAATACATCTAATCGATAGCCTCTTAATGGCAATTTCGCCAATGAAAACCACAATCGATGCGGCGTACATTATTGTGGCACCCATGAAAACTATGCGCATTTTGACCATTGGCAGCGGTTGGGGAATGAGATACTGCTGGTTTGCCCTTCTAACGTCATTGTACGTATCATACACTGTCACCTCCTGGATCCACTTTGTTAATAATCCACTAGAATACAGATTATTAAGTAGTCGCAACAAGGGTTCGTTCAGATAGGAATTACGGCGCATGTAAGCACAAAGTTGATTGTAGATCACAGCCGATGGCAGCATACCAAATTCGCCGAAACGGTGATATCTCTTGACGTAGGACAAAAATTGCCAATAGTCGGTAATGGTCGCCGCATTATTTGGAAAGTTACGCATATTTTCGTAAAGATTATCACCATCCGGTTGTTTGTGATACCGGATTTGATGCAGAGGCAAATTAATGGCATCGACTATATCCTTCTCCACATTGTCTCCTAAAATGAAGGTGGTATTGGAATCGACCAACTTTTGCAGACGATCAAAACTTGGTGCAAACTTGCGGTTGAAGGCGTCACAGAGTTTGCCCTGGAAAATGGCGCAAAGAATCATGAAGCCAATGCACCACATCAAAGACGCATACTTGGTGCTGAAGTAGTGGAAATTAAGGGGCCTGGAATTGCCTAAAGTCAATCCCAGGATATCCAACCAAGTCACGTTAATGGGAAAACGGGCATTTCTAAATGCGTAGTGGACATAGTGTACCGTTGTCGCACTAACTCCTACCACGAAGAAAATCAGAAACCATACCCGATTTTGGAATGCATCCAAAAGCCACCAGCCATCAATGATTACTTTCGGCATTTCGTGAAACACCACCACAAGGGGTACTATAGAATATGGCTTACTAGAGCTGAAATAAAGCGTCCGGGGACCCGAATTATAGTAGCCCATTATGATATCAAAATGACCCCTTTTCAAGAGAAGGAAGGGGCCTGTAGATAATCCAGTATCGTATACTGAGCCAGATGTGCTGGCATTTCTATTGAATAATCTCAGATTGAAATGTAGCTTTTCTTTCATAGTGTCCACAATCTTCGCTTCTAAACCCATGTAGCTGTCAATGTATTGGCCATCCCTGGTTAAAGTGTAATCAAAATATGGAGCAGCGTCGCGCACATATATGTGGATGGGACAGTTGTAGAAATTTCCAAATTTATAAGGAAATAATTCCGTCGATTCAAATGTGCCATTTTGGAAAATATTTACTTGTTCTTGTACAACCTCGCGACATTTTCCTGGTCGAAATATGTTGTAAGAATACAGGACGAAACGGTTCTTTCCAACATAGACGGCCACCACAATGTTGTAGATGTTTAGTTCAAATGCATTTTGAAATATCTGACGCAATTCTTGATCCGTTTGCAGGTTTTTAGCAGTTTCCATTATCACCACGTACCTACCGATTTTCTGATCTTCAAAATCGGGCAAAAGAGATCTGAAGGGGAAAGTAATGAAATTTTACAACTTTCCGCTTAAATTATTTATACAATTCTTAAAAATACTAACCTAAATCCTATATAAGAATCCACATACCAAAGATTATTGTAATAAGGCTCTTTATTCCTGGTGCCACCGTAACCATTAATATAAATCTCAAATTTCATGTCGTCGGCTCCTTTCAGAAGATCTGCCATATACTCGATCGTGTAGATTTGCCAATGTTTTGCATATTCTAAATGAATGGATACCCGGAGCTTACAAGTTACGGTTAGAAAATATTTCTTGATGGCCACATCGATACTTTTACTCTTCATTTTGGCCTTTAAATTCCAATCGTTCAATGTCAAATTGAGGGCGTTGGAGACCAAAGTTAATGGCGGTAGCAAAACCAATAGCAGGCTGATTACTTTCAATATGTTCATGTCGAAGGTTTTTCCACAAATGGCAAATACTTTCGAACAGAGCACACATTTGCTGCATAAACTGATAGCTTTTCATCCTCGTCATCATAGCATTTTGCAAATCAACCATTTTAATTGGAAGGAAGTAAAAATAAATTATAATTGGCGTTGTTATTAGCAAATCCGAGGCGTTAAAAAAGAGAACAAAAATTAAAAATTGTGATTTATGACTTTAAAAACAGTTTTGTAATTAATTAACGGTTAAACTTTATAATTTTGTATGCTTTATTATTCAACATGCTAATAATAAGTGATAACACTCAAGCTTGGACAAAGGACCAAAATTGTATCAGTCTCAATCTTATGTACAGGGTTGCCCATATTCGACGGACCCATCGGGCAACGCCATAACTTTTGACAGAGATGTCAGATCGCTTAATGACATACCGCGTTTGAAGCGTCAGTCCAAGCAGATTTTTACCATGGAACAATACACGACACGCGAGCGCTCTGAAATAGTTGAAATTTACATTCAACAGAAGAAGTCAATTGTGAAAACTCAACGTGCTTTTAAAATATTAAAAAATGTGAGAAGTGCGCCTTCTAAGAACACCATTAAGCGTTTATACGAAAAATTTTCGATTGGTGAGGCTCTTTCTAATCCGAAGAGGCCAAATAAAAGTCGACCAAGGCGATCGGCCGAGAATATCGCTGCCGTACGAGCCAGTGTTGAGAGGCCCCCAAGAACATCCCAAAAACGCCGTTCTCAGCAGTTGGGCATGGCTCGGTCCACTTTACAACGGATTATTCGCGTTGATTTGCATTTGTTCCCGTACAAAATTCAATTGACGCAAAGATTGTTGCCTGCGGACAAGCCTCGTCGATTGGAATGGGGCCAACGAGTCATCGAAATGGCCGATGATGACGAGCAATTTTGGAACAAAATTATCATGTCCGATGAAGCCCATTTCACATTGAATGGGACCGTAAATAAGCAAAATTGCCGTATTTACGCCACTGAAAATCCTCAGGAGATTCAAGAATTGCCTCTTCATGACGAAAAAGTCACAGTTTGGTGCGGCGTTAGTGCGAAAACGGTCATTGGGCCGTTTTTCTTCCAAAACGAAAATGGCCATGCTGTTACCATCAACCAGGAGCGTTATCGCGACATGATGACCAATTTTGTGATGCCAATTATTCGTCGAAAGCGTATGAGGCAGTTCTGGTTTCAACAAGACGACGCTCCACCGCACACAAGTCGCATAACAATCGATTTTCTGAAGAATTTGTTTCCGGGCCGTTTGATGTCGAAAAGTGGTGATTTGGACTGGCCACCGCGTTCGCCCGATTTGACGCCCGCTGACTTCTTCTTGTGGGGACATTTGAAGTCAAAGGTTTACGTTAACAAGCCAAGGACCGTAGAAGAGCTCAAGGACAACATTCGTGAAGAAATAGCCGCTATTCCGGCCGAAATGTTGGCGAAAACGATGGAAAATGCTGCAAAAAGGGCACAATACGCCATCAACGCCAGAGGCGGCCATTTGAGAGATATCATATTCAAAAATTGATGTAAACAAATCTACTTGGAACAAATTAAATGAATAAGATTGCCAACCGCCAAATTTTTATTTTTTTCTTTGATTTTTTTTTAAAAAACATGGGTCCGTCGAATATGGGCAACCCTGTACTAATGACCACGCGGTCAGTTGTGCCACAGCTTAATCTTCTTTCAGCTCCATACACTTTTTCCAGCGATATTCAATAGCTCTTATACCATGTTTATAGTAAGAACCGTCATATTCCTTAAAACAGTCATAAACCGCAGACTCCGCCTCTTAATTGTTGGCAAATTTTTTACCACCGATCCGTTTTTTTCAAGTATGAAAATAGAAAATAGACCAAGGCAGCCAAATCTGGTGAATAAAGTGCGTGATGAAGCAATTCGAAATTAATTAATTTTAAGTTTTTGATATTAGGGAGATGGTGAAGGCCATAAATAATTTAAACTCCTAGAAGGCCCCTGGCGTTGATAAAATCAGTAACAAAATACTCTTGGAGCTACCCTGTACAGCAGTATGATTAATTCTTTTTATTTTCAATGCAATATTACGATTTCAGTGCAGTCCTCCAGAATGGAAGATCTCACTAGTCATAATGATACCTTGGCCAGGAGAAGATCACACAAAGGTAGAATCATAAACTCGTAAACCAACTAGTCTGCTATCGAACATATCAAAACTTGATATCTAAATTGAACCCAATACTAATCGAGAATGGATGTATTCAAATTATCAACTTGGATTCAGAAAAAAACATTATACAATCGAACAGACACACAGGCTAGTAAATGTCGTTAAAAATGCTTTTGAGGAAAAGAGATATTCTTCCGCTCTTTTCATCGACGTTTCTCAAGCCTTCGATAAAAGGTATGGTACGAAGGCTTAATATGTAAATTGAGACAAAATTTGCCTGTAAACGCACATAAAGTATTAGAAAACTAACTGGCCGAAAATTTATTCTTGAAGAAGGAAATTTCTTAAGTTCACCCCAGCCTATTGAATCCGGAGTTTCTCAAGGTAGCATTTTGGGACCTACTCTATATTTAATTTATACATCCGATATGCCAACTAATGATCATGATCGACATTTGCTGACGATACAGCTTTTCCTAGTTCCCATGAAAACCTTCAGGAAGCATCCCGACACTTGCAGAATCATATTCTTCACTTGGAAAATTGGCTAAAACAATGGAGAAGAAGGGTTAATGAACAGAAATGTGCACATATAATATTCACATTGCGTAGAGAAACTTCAAATCAATAATCAAACAATAAATCAGCTTACATATCTTGGTATACATCTTGATCGGCGCCTCACATGGAAATACCAGTAGATGCAAAATTAACGCAAATAAAATTGAAAGCAACTGAACTGGCTTATGGATAGAAAATATTCTGTTAAGTTAGATTGCAAACTCTTACTCTAAAACTCGATTTTAAAGCCAATATGGTGATGGAATACAGCCTCAGCTTCAAATATAGAAAGAATACGAAGGCCCCCTGGTATATTAAGATCTCGAACATCCCCAAAAACTTAAACGTGCCATTGGTGAAAACTGAGATTTTAGGAAGTTGGAATATCATCCAAATCCATTAGCCCGCAACATATTAATTGACAGGGGATACATGCGATTAAGAAGGAGGGACACGATTTTTTTCAGCCGAATACTAGAAGGATGAATTCAGATAACAGCAGTAACAGTAGACCATAACTTTTGGTCCAGCTATGGTTGGACTTAGTTAATTATTAGTTATACGAAAACGTATTGTTAGCTCAATTAATTTTGAAGATACATTAAATAAATAATGAAAAATGAAAAAAGAAAATTTGGTCATGAACTGGAGCATTGTCTTGATGAAACAACACTTTCTTTTTTGCCAAGTGTGGCTTTTTTCCACAATTTCATCACCTAAATGCTACAATAAAAAAGCGTAATAATCGCCGTTGATTCTTTTTCCTTTCTGAAGATAATTAATAAAACAGACGCCATGACCTCGCCTGCGAATGGAACCCTCTTCGCGTTCTTTGAACACGATTCCTTTCTTTGCCTCAGGTATAAAGTGCTGTACCTATGTTTCATCCATGGTTATAAATCGACGCAAAAAATCGGCTTTATTTCGGTTAAACATCACCAAACACTCTATTGAAAGATTTTCATGATGCAGGTTTTGCTCTATTAAAAGCATGCGCGGCACCCATCTTTCTCATCTTCAAATCTTCGGTCAATGTATGATGTATAGCACTTCCAAAAATGCCTATCATTTCAGCTATCTTACCTTCAGCCTACGATCATTTAATGCCATTTTGCGGATTTTCTTAAACGTGTCTGGCGTGGGCACTCGACTCGACTACTACGGTGTTCGCCTAGGCAGCTCGTACGGCCTCGTTTAAACTCTGTTACCCAATATTTTACAATCGTAAACGAAGGAGTAGACTCCTCCAGAGTAGAATCTATCTCGGCTTTAATACTGGCTGAACTGGGACCTTTCAAATGAAAATATTGAATTACAAAACAGTGACCAATTTTTTCGATGTTTACAAATTCACTGAGATTGTTTACTTTTGATGGCTCAAATAAAAATTTTAAACAACATTGTATGTTTTATAAGGTTGCCACTTTTTACCAAAATAATTTTTTTCAAACTAATCGCATCATCTATACGTCAGGTCAGCTACTTTTCGGATCGCTCTCGTATATCGTCAGATTTCGCCAGCTAACAAACTATGCCGAATTCGGTCAGATATCGCACAAAAAGTACAAGTTTCATGTTGTAATTCTGATTTCAAACCGTATTGGGGTTTGAAAACAATTGGAAGCAGCAAATGTGGAGATAAAATTTGTTTAGAAATTTGAGTAAAATGCTGAGGTAACACAGAATATATTATATAATATTTGGGTTTTTCTGAAGAATGAACTATCAGATATCCCAGATCATTTCTAAGTACCCGATCCCAGCCAAAAAAAATATATCAGGCTAATTGTCAATAAGGACATCGATTTACCATGACATCTGTGTCTCTGTTTAAGAACAAATTTCAACTCTAAAAGTAATCAGATGAAAGATTATCATCTGCTGGCGCTGATGATCTGACGATCGATCTGCTTAAGCCCAATGGCAGTAAGCTGATAACTAACCGGCTTCAGCTCCTAAACAGGATTTTTTGAATGAATGCATGCCGGTGATTGGTATCTAACCATAAAATGTCTCATCCAAGTGTGTGTTCCAACTCTCGTGGCGTTAGTTTTTTTTACCCATCGCTTATAAGATTCAGTTCGGTGTAGCGTGTAAAAAACTGAGATCTGAGTGAACTTAATATTGCGGCTTTAGACCTGGTAGATTTATAATTGACCAAATATTATCATATTACGGTAAATCCTGGAGAAGACTCAAACAAAGCATATCTATATAACTGTCTTCAACAGTCAGCTGAATTTTATTTTCGGTAGAGATATGGAAATACCTTCATCGTATTGCCCACACTATAGAGTTATAGGTATATATATTTGTATATACATATATATGTATATCATTGGTCGAAAATTGTAATATGTTACTGCGATCTTCTCAATCATTGATAAATAGTCAGCAAAAGCAAGTTTAGTAAACATGCGAGGTGTGGTCAAAAAATAACCGTTATTTTCAAACTTCGTGAGCTACGTATGTTCGAATTTCGCATTTTTTTCTGTTATGTTGGTACACATGTCTGTTATATATGTTGACAATATCAGCCATTTTGGATTGTTTTTGACAAATAAAAAGGTTAGTCGTGTTTTGGTGTGCTCTTCGATTTCTTACTATTCGAAAAAATGGATCAAATTAACTGTATCAAGTTATGTGTAAGAACTGAAACTAAATGTGCAAGGACATTTGAAATGTTGACTGGGAAGTTTGGCGAGTCTACTATGAGCAGAACACAAGTTTAATTGTGGTATAACCGGTTAAAGGAAGGCCGAAAAGATGTCATTGACGATGCTCGTCCTGGTCGCCCGAGCACGTCAACAAACGGTGAAAACATTGAAGCAGTGAAGAAAATGATTTTGGATAATCGTCAAATCACTATGAGAGAGGTTGCTGATGATGTTGGCATAACGTTCGGCTCATGCCAAGCAATTTATACGGATGTTTTAGGCATGAAATGTGCGGCAGCGAAGATTGTTCCAAAATTGCTACATTTTGAGCAAAAACAACATCGCATGAACATCACTCAGGAGCTGTTGAACGTCGTCAACGACGATCTAAATTTCCTCCAAAAGGTCATAACTGGTGACGAATCATGGGTGTATGGCTATGACATTGAAACCAAACCCCAATCATCCCAATGAAAACGTCCAGAAGAGTCAAGATCGAAAAAAACACCTCAAGTTCGGTCAAATGTGAAGGTTTTGCTCACTGTTTTCTTCGATTGCAATGGCATCGTGCATCATGAATTCTTGCCACAAGGTCGTACGGTCAATAAGGAATACTACCTTGAAGTTATGCGCCCTTTGCACGAAGCAATTCGTCAGAAATGCACAGAATTGTGCAAAAACCAATCATGGATTTTGCGCCATGATACATCCAGGTCGCCAGGTCACACATCGATGCTTGTGCGTGAGTTTTTGGCCAAAAACAAAACTGCAATCATGCCTTAACCACCGTATTCACCGGGCTTGGCCCCCGCTGACTTTTTCCTCTTCCCAAAACTGAAGACACAGATGAAGGGAAAGCGTTTTGCTACGATTGAGGAAATAAAAGAAAAATCGAAACAGGAGCTGTTGGCGGCAATAAAAAGCGCGTTTTAGAAGTGTTTCGAGGATTGAAAAAAAAAACGCTGTCACACGTGTATTATATCTGAGAGGGATTACTTTGAAGGGGACAAGATCGCTATTGATGAATAAATAAATACTTTTTGAAAAAATTGAAAGTAACGGTTAGTTTTTGATCGCACCTCGTAGAGGAAATGAAAGTTATTGGTTTCGACGAACAAAGACTACTCGTTTGTGACTCGATGTAAACGTTGGCAATTATAACTATGAGGTGGTGAATGATAACTATGGGTAGTGTGTGATAATGTACCTCGGTGATACCAGCCAAGAAATTAATGGAAGAGTATAATTTACCAAGAGGATATATTATGGCCTAAGCGATTTAGTGACGAATCCTACTATCGACGAACAAAAATTCAACTGTAGCAAACGCTAGTCCGTCCTACCTGCCTCGTTGTACGCAGAACATTTATTGACGATACAAACGCTCGTGGGTCCGTAAAATACTCGCATATGCATTCGTTATAGTTAACGACAATACTCCCGTCCAGTGTAGATAGCTTGCTATAAGCTGCTTACTGGCAACAACTAGATCAAATAACGGAAACTCCGTTGGCACTCTCAAAAGCTGTTGTTACGTTATGGAGAAGAAAATCAGAAAGTCGAAGCACGCGGCCCCTTTTTTTTACTTGTGATGCATAATAAATGTTGCTCTTGTAGGCATCATCCGATAATAGAAATGTATTCCAGGAAATATTACACAAATGGTCAAAATAATAAGTACACCCTATATTTTTTTTAAAGGCCCGTAGACGAAAATTTATTTAAATTAAAAGAAGAAAACTACTAATTTCTTTTGTTATAACATTATAAATAAAATAAATACTAAAACAATAACAAAAAACGGAAATTAAATTCAGTATTTTTCAAAAAGTAAGAAATTAATCAAAAAACATCGGACAAAATAATAAGTACATTTAGTTAAAATAAGCAAAAAAGTAAAGAAATCAAGTTTCTTCTAAATTGGCTGAGTTTCGTTAAAAGCCGGTATATCCACCTTTATTTTCAATTAATTTGTTGATTTTTTTGGCATGCTGACAATAAGCTTCCTGCAGGTTTTTACTGATTTTTCATACCAAGTTTTTTGAACAAAATTCCATAACTGATCCTTATTTTTAAGAACCTCTTTTCCAATTCTTTGTTTCAACTCTACCTAAAGATTTTCGATTGGGTTTAAGTCCGGTGATTGACTTGGCCAGTCAAGAAGGACAACATTATTATCTTGGAACTCATCCTTTACCAAATTATAAGTATGCCTCGGATCATTTTCCTGCTGGAATGTCCATCTAAGAGGCATACTCTCCACAGCATAGTTTAACATCGTATTTCGGAAGATATCTTTGTAGTGGAATCTGGTCATGGTGTCGGTAATTCGATGTATCGGACCGACACCATACCACCAGAAACAACCCCAGACCATAATATTGCCGCCCCCGTGCTTGACGATCTTCTTTGTAAAGCGAACATGGAATTCCTTATCCTTAGGGCGTCGAACATTCAAAGCTCAGTCATTTCCAAATACATTAATTTTTGTTTCATCGCTCCACAAAATGTTTTGCCATTTTTTTTAATCGTCTGCTCCGGACCAATTGGAATGACTTCTTGCAAACGCCAATCTAGACTTTAAATTTTTTTGTCTAAGCAAAGGAACTCTTCTGGCTATCCGTCCTGGTAAATGTGCTTCTTGTAGTCTACGACGAACCGTTGGCGATGAAATTACATTTCCAATTTTTGTTGAAATCGCTTTTGAAGACAGAAACGGGTCCTTCTTCGCAGGTGTTACAATACGGATATCTGTTGTTTTTGAAGTTTTTCTTAGGTCCTCCACGAGTTTCGACGGGCTTTTTAGGCTTTAAAGCATTTTATACAAAAAATAGCGATCGATTCACAGTTTCTGCTATAGAACGAAGACTGTGGACACTTTCTCTTAGTCTTGAAACAATTTTTCTCTCCAGCGGAGAACAATGACTTTTCCGATCCATGGCTGATTTTTTTTGTAACAAAATATTTTGTTATAAATAAAGATAAACAACAGTAAAATAATTAGCCTTTACAAAAAGATTATAGCCTACTGCGAAAATATTAAAGAATTGAGCAATGTATTTATTATTTTGACCAAGTATTGAAATCACACCTGAACAAAACTAACTCACAATGAAAACAATGGGAAGCCCCGGTTTTGTTTTTTAAAGGTATTACCATATTAAAGTTATTTAAATAAAAAAAGAATTGCCATGTTTACTTTCTGTTAAAGTAACTAAAATTAAAAATAAGGCAAAAATAAGCAGGTGTACTAATTTTTTCGACCATATACATATATGGCCACCGCGTTCGCCCGATTTGACGCCCGCTGACTTTTTCTTGTGGGGACATTTGAAGTCAAAGGTTTACGTTAGCAAGCCAAGGACCGTAGAAGAGCTCATGGACAACATTCGTGAAGAAATAGCCGCTATTCCGGCCGAAATGTTGGCGAAAACGATGGAAAATGCTGCAAAAAGGGCACAATACGCCATCAACGCCAGAGGCGGCCATTTGAGAGACATCATATTCAAAAATTGATGTAAACAAATCTACTTGGAACAAATTAAATGAATAAGATTGCCAACCGCCAAATTTTTATTTTTTTCTTTGATTATTTTTAAAAAACATGGGTCCGTCGAATATGGGCAACCCTGTATGTACTCATATGGTATAGTAAAAAACGTTATTATTTTTTCTAATGGATGGCTACAGCAATCTGTAACTCACGTCATATGAGTGCGATGAGGTTAAGCTAAATAGCGTTACAAAAATCAAATTTCGTAATAAAAATCAAACGGCTCACAAGGTTTTGTGTTTGTTTGACTCAGTAATGTTTCAGTGTACATTAAGGATGGAAACTAGCAAATAGGAAATACGCAATATTTTATCGTTTTTCTTCGATAAAGCCGAAAATGCAAACCAGGCGGCTGAAAATGTGAACGTTTTCCCATGCTCAATATTCGTTTCGTCGACGTTAATCCGATAATTTTGATATGAAAGATGCACTACGCTGTGGAAGATCAATGGTCAAAAATGTTGATAGAATAATGGAAGCTAAATATTGCGCGAAAATAAAAACGTTTTGAAACCACTTGAATAAAAAGAGTCTCGATGTGGTGTGGGCGCTGGAGGAGTTATAACACAAAAAAGCTCACGGACTGAATCACTGCTGAATCGCAGCAAATTGAATTGAAGCAAAAAATACGGGTTGGTTTGAAACTGCTAAATGGATAATTAGTGGTTTCGAACCGCCGGTCTGGCAAGACTGTCAGCTGTTAAATACCACTCATCTGAAGTGTTACTTATTTAGTGAGAGGTTTGCCATTTACGAATATAGACCGTTTAACAACCAAAGAACCCGTAAGAATAGTTAAAACTTACTGCAAAAATGGTGATTCAATCGTGGGCTTTCAATCGAACGAAATATTCTTAAGCGATAAAGCACATTTCGCACCCATTGGCTATGTCAACGTCAGCAAGCAACTTTGTCGCATATGGGGTTGAGAGAACCCAGAAGTGATTGTGGAAAAGCCATTGACTCCGAAAAAAAAGTGACTGTTTTGTGCGCATTATGGTCTGGAGGAGTCAGTAGGTCGAATTTTTTTCGAGAATGACGCTAGATGGAGGAATTGACTCTAGATGCCGTCAATTCAGAGCGCTGTGGCCGCATGATAAGCGACTTTTTTTGTTCTGTCCTTATGAACTGGACGATATGTGGTTTCAACAAGATGGCGCCACGAGCCACGCAATATGACCGATTTTGGCTTTATTGCATGAGAAATTTCTAGAATGCATAATTTCACATTTTGGCGACATCAATTGGCCACCAAGATCATGTAATTTGACGCCAATAGACTTCTTTTGTGGGGCTACGTCAAAAACCGTGTTGACGTGGATAATCCCGAAACGTCGGAGCATTTGAAAACCAACATTCGTCAAGTTTTCGCCGAGATATCACCCGAAATGTTGAAAAAAGTGTTTGAAAACTACCTCAAAATGATCCACTGCTGCAACCAATCTGCAGACGGTCATTTAAATGGCATTATATTTCATACATACGGAATGTCAAGGTCCAACCATTACAATAAAATAAAAGTTGCGTGCAATTTTTACTTTTGAAACCGAAAAATAAATAACCCTTTGTTACTATCGAACAGCAGTGAGGCGGCACAAACGTTGGTCAAGGCGGGTTTGACGGTCAGGAAAGTTTTAATTTTGCTACACTCAAACTCCTAATTCGCACATGTACTGCCTGGAGTCAGATCGTTTCAAGAAAGCAACCGTTAGAAATCGGCCAACTTCTACCAATAGAAGAGGGATTTTATTCCTTCAAGACAAAGCCAGACGACCACACATCGAAAGTCAACCGCCGGAAGCTCCGGGAGCTTGTTTGGATGTTCTTCCACTGTACAGTATACAGAACTCGCCCATGTGGTACCCCTCTATGTGGAATGATTTTACTGATGAAACTCAAGCGAAACTTGTGGAAATCGACTAGCAGCATGCTTTTGTTTGGCAATAGGAGCACGAATGATGCTACAAAGACGATGTCAATGTCAGTGGGGAACCGTTATTTAAAGATGTTGAAGAATTTTTTTCGCCCTGAACTGCGCCAAACACATATCCGTTTCAACGTATTTCGGTTCTAGATGTTGAAGGATTTTTTCACCCTGAACTGCGCCAAACACATATCCGTTTCAACGTATGTATTTCGGTTCTAGCCAGACGGAGCAACTGCGCACATAGCCACATCGGAGGTCCAACGAAAATTCCCAAACAAATTAATATGCACTTTCCGCTAACCCCCAAGGTCACCTGACCTGACCGGAACAGACTTTTTAATAGGGTTATGTTAAGCAAGAGGTGTACGAAACGAGACCAAGGGATTTGCCTGAATTGAAGGAGACCATTAACACAATAATTGAGGTGATCCCGACTTTAATCCTTCAGACCGCAATGAATAATTTTGTGATCAGATATCGTATATGCGTGAATTAACATAGAGCATAGTTTTGAGTGCGAAATCTTATCTTTTTAATGACATCTTGCGTAATGCAAACGTACTTATATGAAACCATCTATAGGATAAATTATGAATTTCTATTTACTGCGCCTTTTATTATTAACCAGTTGAATGCCACTGCTGTTTGAGAGTACGAGTACGAATATATTCAAAATTTTACACGTGCAAGCCAAATGCAATTTATTGCTCCGAAATTAACCCACAATTCCAATTTTAGGATTTGTGGAGAAGCTTGTTTCACCCTAGTGTGGATTCTTTTCAATTTATTTCTTCTCATTCAATAAATAAAACTGCACTTTTGTAATTTCTTAGAACTTCTTTCATATTTTGTATTTTTTTTTATTTTATTTATTATGTTTTTTTTTACAACTATTTCTTGGTGTAAATTACAACAAAAATAATAAAGATCATTTAGTGTTTTTATCTTTTTTTTTCTTCAAAACTCTAAAACTGTATATTTAATAAATATGGACTATTTTCAGTTTTGTAGTTAATTTTGTCTTTTTTTTCTTCAATATCATTCGGTTTTAGAAATTTACAGTTGCGTTGTTGTTGTTGTTGTTTCCAGTGTAAATATTTGAATACAAAAAATATCGAAAATACTTCATATGTTTCGGTTCGATGTTCAAAGTTTAAAGTTGAATTGAGACAGAGTTAGCGAGAGGGGGGGAGGGAGAGGGCGGGCAGTAGGTGGAAAAAATAAATTCAAAAGATTTTTTGAAATTAAATGCAACTTCAATTATTCTGTTGTGGTATGAAAGTGAAATAAAACAAGAACACGTTGAAACAAAACAAAAACATCTGTTATAGGATTTTTCTTTTGTAAAAATAAAAATAAAATAATTTATTTTATAATCTATTGTTTCTAACTTGAGTACTATAAATGTTACAATCAATTTTAGTTACAGTTTATAATTAACAATTTCGTTTGCTGTATTATAAATGAGTTTCATTTATTACATTTGAATGCAAATTACTAACAAAATAAAATACCGAAAAATTAAGAGCACAAAAAAGATGGCAGTTTGTTGGGGGAATGACTGGCAGACTTTACCTGAAAAAATCAATTAATAACTTTTCCTGGGTCTTTATGCTGGTCTTATAAAAAAAAGATTCACATGCGATTTTCTTTATTGCTTTGGAATTTGAAATTTATCAAAATTTATTTTTCAGCCATTAATAATCCCTCTTTGCCACGCTTTTCTTGTGTTTTTGGGCTTTGCGAGATTTTCGTTATCTCTCATTTATTTTCAATATAACAAATTATTTGCATAAAATTGATATTATATATCTTAGAAGTTAAGAAGAAAAAAATTCTTGCTTATAACTAGAAAAAAAAGAAAAAATATTAAAATAGAAGACCTGATTGTTTTTTAACTTATATAAACAAAATGTATTATAATTTAATTATTGGATTATAATTCCTCTGAACTGCTTCCTATATAGAAAAAAAATCGTATTAGGGGCTGGGATTAAAATGAAAAATGTTGCTCGCTTTTATATATAGTTATATGAAAAATATCTATTTTTAAACATAAATATTTTTATATTTATATTATAATATTTATAATATATATGTGTATTATAAATAATATAATATTTAAAATATTTAAATATTTAAAAAAAATTTTCTTTGAAATATTTTATTTTTTATAAATATTTTTTTAAAAAAAAATTTTTTGGAAAATATTTTTTTAAAAAAATTTTTTTTTCATATTTTTGTACAAGTATTTTTTAATGTTTCTTTTTAGATATTTTTTTTTTAAATATTTAAATATTTTTTTTTTGAAAAATATTTTTTTTAAATACTTCTTTTTTAAATATTTTTTTTTAACTATAGCAAGCCTTCACTATGATGGTGTTATATAGGTAAGTTTCCTATTTGTTAAAAAGAAATAAGAAACAGAGTTTTATAGAAAAATTGAGGCACTGTTTCGTTATTAAAAACTATCTTGGTTTTTAGCGTACGCTCTTCATTCATTATGTTGTTGTTTTATGTAAATATTACAAGTAAAGCAAGCAAATTGGTAATCGATGCCAACATTGTTTATATATATGTATATATATATGTTTCTTATTTGTATATAAATGTCTCTATTCCAACAAAAGTTAGAATTCCTCTTGAAAACGTAGCATTTGCACGAGGAAAGCTAAAGTTTTCCAAATTTTGTGGCAACATTTATTACCTTGGTGTGTTTTTTTTTTGCATAAAATACTAAATTTTCTTCTCTTTTTATATATGTATGCATGTATACAATATTTGCAATATTTTTTATTCAATTGGTGTTCAATTGCCCGCCCGTCCATTTTTTTGTTTGTTTGTTTATGTGCTGGTCTGGTCATCTTTTGTGTACAGTGAGACGATATCCTTGATTGCGCTCATAGAACCAAACACTAAGGCAGCAACACCGCACAGGACAATGATGATATTCTTCCATACAATCCAGTTGTAGGCACCAAAACCAGTGTCCCAGTGGGTAACCATTTCAATAAAGACCTGTTTTGTTGGTATAGAGAGAAAAATATAAATTTATTAATTAATATTTAAGGCAGAGGCCGTAACGGTTAATGGGTATTATTTATATTCTTCATTTTTAATAATTATATTAACAAAAAAAAAAAAACAAAATAATAATTTATTATTTTTGATTTTTGTCATAAAAATTAATTATAATAAATTATAATAAAAATTATAGTTAATTATACATACTCATTATTATGAATAATTTATATTTTTTTATACTCTTTATAACTAATTTTTATAATAAATATCAAAAATAATGATCATTAATTAAAATTTAAAAATAATAATACAAGAAAATAATTATAAAAAATTATACAAATTAAAAATAATAATAACTAAAAAAATAAAAAACAACAATTTATAAAATAATTAAAAATCAAAAATAAAAATCATAATTTAATTGTATTTTAACAATCGGAAATAAAAATCAAATGTAAGATTGATTGTTTGATTTTAATTTTAGATTTCTAAAATAAAATTAAATCTTGATTTTTATTTTTGATTTTTATTTATTTTTATAAATTATTTTTTAGCTATTTCTAAAAATAAGAATCAATAATTAAAAATCAAAACTAAAAATCATAATCTAATTTTATTTTAGCAATCAGCAATAAAAATCAAATGTAAGATTGATTCTTTTATTTTTCAGTCATGATTTTTATTTTTGGTTTTTAATTATTTGTTTTAATTGTCTATTATTTATTAGTTATTTTTAAAAATAAAAATCAATAATTAAAAATCAAAAACAAAAATCATAATTTAGTTTTATCTTAGCAATCAGGAATAAAAATCGAATTTAAGATTGATTTTTTTATTCTTCAATCATGATTTTTATTTTTGATTTTTAATTATTGATTTTTATTCTTAGAAATCAAAAATATGAAACAAAGATGACGGATCCTAGATTATGGCAATATACCTGAAATCAGCGGTTTTGTTTTGAAAGAAAAAATGGATTTTTTGTTGGTATTGGAATTATAGCGTTCAAATAATCAATTTTTTTTTAGAAAACCAAGCTATTCAAAAAATCTTTTGCAATCCGGTTTTTAGATATTCGACCAACCAAAAGAAGAATCGAATAAACTGTTTTTTCGGCTTTTTTCTACGGAGCAAATTAAGAGCGAACTAACTATGATAAAAAGGATAATGCACAAATCCAATGTATAATGTATAAAAATTACGCCATTCCAGTAATGGCATGATCTTCAGCCCATCGCTCAGCAATCAGACTTATCTAGAAACATTCACAGAGAGGTAAGGAAGAGCCTGCCGATGTTTCAATCAATCAATCAGTTATGATATATGAGCCAATACGCAAACACACATTGACATTTATTTTTGTGGGTGAACGAGAAATGCTTCCGGTGCAGACTGCGTTGCTTGTTGCCAGAATATTTCAAACAATTATCAACAATTCCAAAACAGACTGAAGTGATCTATAAGTGTATAATGATTTCAATATGAAATCTACTAGGATAAAGCAGGTTATCCCATAAAACAGACACAAAGCTGTTATTCGAGATAATGATCCAGTTAACACATTCACTATTGCGATGGCCAAAATTAATGAATTAAAGTTGGAATTGCTTCATCACGCATTTTATTCTCCAGATTTAGCTTCCCCGGATTTCCAGATATGGAAAAACGGCTCTGTGGAAAAATATTTGCCTGCGGTTGATGGCTTTTTAAGGAGTTTGACAGTTTTTACTATAAACAAGGTATAGAAGCTATTGAATATTGGTGGAAAATGCGTATGGGGCTAAAAAGAGATAGTGTTGAAAAATAAAGAAAATTTTGTTTCCAACTTTCTTGTGCCTTCTTTATTAGTCGGCTAGTTTTGTGGGACCGCCCTCGTATTTTAGGATTATCCATTTTTCGGTTTCAAGTAAAGTTAAATAAAACACACATAAAACTATTATTTCGATGAAACTTTTATCTCATTATAATACTTGAGCCTTGCCATTATGTACGAAATACAATGTCATTTAAATGATCGCCTTTTGACTGGATGAAGCAGTGGATTCTTTTTCGCACATTTCGGGCGGTATCTCGGCGACAACTTGACGAATATTGGTTTTCAAATGTTCTAAAATTTGGGGATTATCTGCGTGAACACAGTCTTTGACGTGGCCCCACAAAACCAAGTCTAACGGCGTCAAATCGCATGATCTTGGTGACCAATTGACGTCGTCAAAATGTGAAATTACGACTCATGAAAACTTCTCATGCAATAAAGCTAAAATCGGTCGTATTGTGTGGCTCATGGCACCGTGTTGTTGAAACCACATATCATCCAGTTCATAATCTTCAATTGCAGGCCAAAACAGGGTTTTATCATACGACCGTAGCGCTCTGAATTGAAATTCGGATTATTCGCCACACTTTCACTAACAGGAGCGATATTTTCGGCAGTGCGTACATTGCGATGATGCATACATAAGCCTGACCACATCGCTTCCAGTCTCTTCAATTTTCTTTATAATCTTCCCAATTCCTTTCACAACAGATCGATTATTATGGCCACAAATACCCCGTAATGTACGAAAAATACTGCCAACGTTTGAATCACCACTTTTGTAGTAAGTTTTAACTATTTCTAAGCGTAATTCGGTCGTTCAACGATCCATATTCGCAATTGGCAAACCTTGCACTAAATAAATAACACTTTAAATGACAGCTATTTAACAACTGACAACCCTGCCAGACCGGGGGTTTTGAAATCATTAAATGGATATTAAGACTAGTGTATGACATTGACGTTACACAAAATCTTTTGAAAATCGGCGTCATCATCATCTTTAATTCCAACATCAATATTTATATTCTTTAGATATGAACATCAGAATGCGGAATTTCTGATTAATTTTATGAATTTGAAAGTCATTTTTTTTAATATTTTTGTAATTTTTTGTAAACCGGTTAACCGAAGTGAAAGGCCGGTTAATCTGTTTATTCGTAGATGGCGACTTTGGAGAAACTGTCATACAGTTTCGGAGAAAAAAAAGAACCGACTCATCGCTTGTCGATTTCTGTCTTGACGACTCTAGTTGGAGTTTTCAGCATCTTTTCTCAGTATTATTGTTCCCTCTTTGAAGTTCGTGCCCATGTTTTGTCCTTATCTTCTTGTGAATGACAACTCAATGTTTAATACTATTTGGACATTTTTCACAAATTTCAAATCTTCGACGCTAAATAACGATTACTATCTCGGCTTTATGCGTGGTTTAAGCAAGCAAAGTCGTCAAAAAGGCCAGATTTATAAAAAGAAAACTTATGGATTTTAGGCCACTATTATGAACAATCTTACAACGCTGTCATTATGAACGAATTTCTGGGCAAAATCTCAATAAATATCATCGAACATCAACCGTATTCACCAGATATGGCTTCAGTTTGTTTTTTTCTATTTTCAAAACTCAAATTAGCATCTGAAGACATCAGTTTTCAGTCGCTAGGAGACTGATAGAATAGTGAATTCGCGGTGATAACTGAAGGTTTTTTCTTCCGAAATTCAATTCAATATATTTGAATGCATAATAAGGCATTTTATGTTTTATTGACTAATTATCTTAAGTCAATTCTAGATACCTTCCCCAAATACTTATAAATAAATAAATATTGTAATCAATATATGTCTGTATATTAAATATAGACTTTTATGCTTCGTATCGATTATGATAGAGCTTCTACGGAGGAGTTGTCTACCTATCTGGGAAGGTTTCTACTATAGTACAATTCACGTACGAGGGCGGAGATCCAAGTCATTTCAATAAACATAATCAGATATTAGATACGGACTCAAATTGAACTAGTAAATCATAAATGACCCGTATGAAATGAGTTCTGTTATAAGTTAATAAATACTTACGGGAAATATTAAACCGAGGATTGAAAAGCAGAAAGCACCGATAAGACCCATAAACGGTGCTATTGTAGGCACTGATACGGCTAAAACGACAGCAGCGGTAACCAAAACAGTTCTGAAAAGAAACGAAAAAGGAAATTTTGTAGATAAAAAAAGGAAACGTAAATTTTCAACGTTTTTTTTATGTCCTTTATTTGACATTGATTTCCGTGGCCGACTAAAGAAACCACAATGGACGTCAGTAGTGTCTTAGAACACTGTTTTAAAATGATGGAACACTGCAAGTATAGAGAGCAACCACTCTTCTACCAGCTGATACAACGCAAGCGAGGAAATAATGTCAACTATAGACAATGTGATAGGCTGTCGTCCACTAAATCAGAAAGAGGTCGTCAGGCAAGAAAATTATTTCTGTCCACAGACAAAAATTGTTCTGATGGTGATCCCAAAACTTAATAAAATGAAGTGCCAAATAAGTTCCAATTACTTTTGACCAAATATGTTTCATGACTTTTAAGTCGATTGAGTGATGTCTCCTAATAGGTGCAATAGTTTCTTTTATGGAATTTCTTAATACTTGGCACAACCTAATGTACAGCCAAATCCCTTTTATTGCTTTAACTACCTATACAATCCTTCTGGTACATCTCATATAAATGGCCGATGCAATCCATATACATATATTTAGGTTCATATCTTTTATTTAGTTGCACTAATGTTGGGAAAATTTGTTGCTATTAGAGCGTTTACCAGTGTAGAGTCCAGTGGTAGGGAATGAATACAAAACATTGTCACTACTTTTTCGGTGTTTCTCTTACAAATTACCCAATTTTAATTTAAGATTAAATTTTAAATCTTTCCTCTGTAATTTTCAATAAGCGTACCGTATAGTGTCAATTTACAAATCTGCATAAAGCTTCATAAAAACTAACCGAGTAACGACACTCGTTTTGGTAACTGCAAAAACTAGGCGGACTGACATATATAGGTAGAAGGTGCTAGTAGTTTGAAAAATGTTTACGTTTGGAAAAAAACTATTCGACGACTGATTAGCACATTGAGTTTGTCGGCTTAAAAACTGTATTGAAATAGCGATTACGTTGCAAACATGCAAAGAATTAGATAAAAAGTATACAAGGGCGGTTCCAAAACTAGCCAACCTGACGTATACCTAGTCCTGCCATATGTTCTGTTACAAATATAAAACGCGATAAAAAAAACCAATATTCATATTGTATTCAAAATTATTTCATTTATTAGAAGACAATATTGATTATTAAAAAAAAAAAATTGTATTCACTCGAAATGGCCACCTTTTGCTTTAACACAAGCTTTCAAACGGTGTGGCCATTGAGCTATAGCCGCACGTACGATTTCCATGGAGATCGAGGACGCTGCTCTGGTTAATGCTGTTTTAAGGCTTCCCAAATTTCTGTGGGGAGTCTTGCAAGCCATATTCTCCAATTCTGACCACAAAGCATAATCCAGTGGATTGAGATCTGGACTCCCTGATGGCCAATTTTCTGCTGCTATAAAGCCAGGAATATTGACTATGAGCCACTCCTGCGTGGTTTTAGCTTTGTGCGCAGGAGCAGAGTCCTGTTGGAAGATCCATCTACGTCCATTGAAAAGGGTGTTGGTCAAACCCTTCACAACACCCTCTAACACATCTTTTTGGTAAGCCTTTGCACCAGTTTTTACGCCCTTTTCACAGAAATGGAGGGATGTGACACCATGGTGGGAGACCTCCCACCAAACCATTACGGAAGAGGGATGATGGCCACGTTGAACCCTTGGAACAACTTTTTTCGCTTCCTTAGATGAAGTGACATAATTCTTGTCATTTTGTTTGTTGAAAACTTCTTCCACGGTAAAAATTTTCCCATCCGTAAACAGAATGTTTTCATGGCCATTGTCCGCGTGCTACTGCAAAAGTCGCTTGCATCTTTCCAGCCTAATTTTTTTAGCTGAGGAGTTAGAAGATGCCCCGTGGACCGACGATAGGCTTTCATATGCAGATCATCCCGAATCAGCCTAGACATGAATCTGGTTGATATATCCAATTCCTTGGACATGATTTTCTGCTTTCTAAGGGGATTTCTCCGAGTTCTTTCACGCACTGCCTTTACTACCGCACTCGTACGGACAACGCGCGGGCGACCACTTTTTGGCATGTCTTCTACTCCAGACAATTCGCCGAAGCAAGCAATAGCACGATAAACGAACATTCTTGATATTGCGAGTGGTTTTAGCAACTCGAAAATTTGGCCAGCAGTCTTTCCGCACTTATGCAACGCTATTACGCCGACTCGATTCTCTTTAACGCCCCACTCCATGTTAATAGATTGCAAACTGAAACCAAACTGACTAGTATTCTTCACTAATCAGTGCATGTGTTCTGAAAAAAAAGTTAACGGTTCTATTCCCGAAAGAAGTTTTGAACGATAAGCGCTGGAAATTGTGTAACAGAACATATGGCAGGACTATGTGGATGGTGCCAGAGGTTTGAAAAAAATAATTTTGTTTGAAAAGTGGCAACCTTACAAAACATATGTTTTAAATTTCAAACCGCCATGTTGTTTACTTTTTTGTTTTAAAGCCATCAAAATAAAGATCTCAGTGAATTTTTAAACATTGAAAAAATTGGTTACTGTTATGTAATTCAATATTTTTATTTGAAAGTTCAATTAATATCAAAGCCGAGCTAGATTCCACTCTTGGGGGAATCTGGTTCTTCGTTTTCGACTGTAAAATATTGGGTAGCAGAGTTTAAACGAGGCCGTACAAGCCCCGTCGAACCAAAACGAACATCGTAGTGGTCGTGGACCAATTGTAAACCTTAAAACCCTAACCATATATATGTTTTATGTTTCAAGGCGCCACGTTGTTCAGTATTTCCATTTGAGCCATCAAAAATAAACGATCTCAGTGAATTGGTCACCGGTATGTAATACAATATTTTCATTTGAAAGGTCTCAGTCCAACCAATATTAAAGCTGAGCTAGCTTGTAGTTTGGGGGAATCTGCTCCTTCATTTACGCCTGTAAAATATTGAGTAGCAGAGTTTAGACAAGACCGTACAGCTTCCTTAGTGGTTGACCAATTTGAAGATGAGAAAGCTGTGTGCAAAGTGGGTGCCGCGCTTGCTTTCAATAAAGCAAAACCAGCGTCGTGAAGATGTTGTAGTAGTAGAGTGTTTGGCTATGTTTCACCGCATACCTGAGACAAAGGAGCAGTCAAAGCAGTGGATTGAAATGGGAAAGTCGTGTCCAAAAAAGGCGAGGAGGGTTCCATGTGCAGGCAAGTCTATGGCATCTGATTTTTGGAATGCCCATGGGATTATATTTATTGATTATATTTAGAAAAGAAAAACCATCTACGGCGAATGTTATGCTAATTTATTGCCGCATTTAGGTGATGATATTATGGAAAAAGGCCACATTTGGCGAAGAAGAAAGTGTCAAAAGAAGAGAAATGAAGACAAATTTTCCCAACTTTTTTGTCATTTTTCTTCTAGTTTTGGGACCGCCCACGTAATCCATATATCTTTCTACAATACAATACAATTTCATATCTTTCTACAATTCTGTTGCACTATTTAGCAGCTTGTGCAGCTTTTCTTCTACGGCATGCAACGGAGAACAAAACATGGTGCATTGGTTACTGGATCTAGTCGACAGAGTGGAAGGGAAATAGTGGGCCAATGTGGTCCATTTACAATCCCCGTTCAAAATTTGGTAGAATAATAGGCTGTGCAAAGTTTTAACAGGTTTAAGAAGTTTTCTCATGTCTACCCGCTAGCCAAAAAGCCAAAGAAGTCAACGTCGCTCCATCAATTTAGAAATTTCTAAAACTCATTTAGTCTAAAGATGCTGGGTACTTTATTCTCTTCCTTTCGGGTGTTAAATTTTTGTCGTATCGGACGATGTATACCTTCATTCCCTATATAATAAAATCGTCGAATAGTTCCAACTGATTGCATTTTTTGTTGGAAACTCATGCTTACTTTGTATCCGTGGGGTGGGTTCTAATTTATTTTGCATTTTTATAATCTTTCGCCTTGCGCATCAATCTGACTTACCTGATAACATAGTTAACTAAGACTGGACGTTTTGTGCATTTTTCTTTAAGGCTATCCCAAACAATTTCCAAGCAGACATAGAATTGAAGCCCAAATGTACAAAAGACAGCCAAAGCGATCAACACTTTAACAGTTTGAGCAGGCCTGAAATCAAGCAAATAATCAATCAATTGAACCATCATTGCTATCATAATCCACTCACCATTCATCAACGGGCAAATTGAGGGTTATGCTCTCCTCTGTGCTGTTGCCATAACGCAAATAGCCCAAGAAACCCAAAAACATATAGATCAAGGTTACACCCGACATGCCTTGACTCAGTACACCGCAAATGCCCAAGAAATGTTGAGGATTTTGCATGTTATTCTCCAAAGGCATCACAACACCAATGGCCTCCATGGCAAAAATGGTAATGGAGAAGAAACCGGGCAGTGTTGACATATGGAAATATTCCCTCGTCTCAATAGATGGCAAATCCTGCACCAAATAGTAGAAGGTAATACCCAATCCCAGACCCATGAAAACGTTGGCAATCATAGAGACAGGAGCGAGATATTTCAAATTAGGAATCCATGATAAAAGTATAAGAGGTATCAATAGGCAGGAAATAAGCATACGCAGTGAGATTTCGTAGCCCAACCAATGTTCCATGACCTAAAAGAAAAAAAAAATACAAATAGCAAATGCGTGCATGACATGATTCAAAGTTTGCGATGGGAATTGAATACCTGTTCGAAATTTTTGGCTACAATTACAGTATACACAGAGCAGGTACCAAAGTAGGTGAGGAACAAACCAAATAATATGGAGAATTTTGCAAAGGGTGCAAAACCGCGACACCATTTGGGACCGTTTTGAAATGAAACTTCAGCGATTTCGGCAAAGCTCATTTTTGTACGCCTCGTTTTGTAATACAATTTGTGACCGCATTTCACCTAAAAATGCAAAAGGGAGAAAGATTATGATAAACGTAGTTGAAATATGTAAATGTCATTAACAAAACGGTACGAGTATACCAAAAAAAAAAATAACAAAATAAATGAACTCAATTTTGTTTTTATTATCGTTTAGAGCTGCTGAATGCAGTACCCAAAGTATACCTGATAGGCCTAATAGCTTTTATCGAATCATCAAATTCGAATGATTATCTGTTCCATCTGTCTGTCTATTCTAGTGCCATTGAAAACAAACCATTATAAATTAATTACAAAGCAATTTTAGCTTAGACCGTGGCCCGCATACTCATTCCACTTGCTTCAACCTATGGAAGTGGGTGACGGTAAGCTTTTGTCCCCCTCTTTCTTTTACCTTTCTTTTACTTTTGAACTTAAAACCCCTACCTAGTAAGATTTTGGTAATTTCGGCTTCCATTTTTTGTAGTAGATGATCGCACTATTTTCAGTGCGTGCCACCTTTTTCAGTGCGTGCCCCCTTTTTCAGTGCTTTAGCCCTTGACGAAACTCCTACACAACACGATCTTGGCAAATTTAGCTTGCACCTTTAGTAATGGATAACTTTTTGCCTTATCTTCTTCTATCTTTGCTAAACTCTTACGTAGTCTGATTTTGGTTTTTTGTGGCATCATTTTTGCCCACATATTCAGTGTTTTATCCCCCGATACTAATCCTACGCAGTAAAATGATGGCACGTTTTTGTCTCTCTTCTTCTTCTACACTTAATAACTGTACCATTTTTCACTCCTGCTTCCATGTTTCACACTTTCATATATTTCCACCTTCTTCAGTGTTCTATGCCTTTCTTTTTCTTACTTTTCTTACTATGGGGAATGTCGGAATGCCCTTTAATGCTTTAAACAGAGCTCAATTGATTGTAAAAGATGGCGCTGTTTTCGGTTCTCTTTATTTCAAATTGTGACGTTTATAAGTACGTGCCTTGATATCGCTCCCACGCTATTAGAAGTATCAACACCGTTATTTTGAAGATTCTGTAAAAATTAATTCGTCCTGGATGATGGACAAATCATTTCTGTACTATTTCTTACTTGTAATACTTCTAAAAGTTTTAAATTCAAAACTAAATTAAATTATAGGATTTTAGTTTCGACCATTTGTTGAATTTTTATTTGTTTCTTTCCCCGGTTTATCCTCTAAAATTGTGGATTTAACTATTAGTTTTATTATCGCGCTTCTGCTTTTTCTTCTAGGCGATGTTAAAATTGTTCTCCCTGTTTGATTTCATTATTTGTCTTATTATCGCACTTTTGTTTTTTCTTCTAGGCGATGTAAACATTTCTCTCCCTGTTTGGTTCTCCAAAAGTTTCCCAAAAGTCATCTGTAATTGTGCGTCCAGAGGTTTATGTGCTATTTGACCGGATGTATTTCTTGCGCACATATACTACCATTAGGTGAATATTAGGCCCTAATTAGTGAATATAGATTTAGCCGTTAAGTTAATCCTCCCTATTTTATGCACTAAATGAGTCAAAAATCGAAAAGTTTCTTTGTTTGCAGTAACAGCTGAATGTCCTCATATTTCATTACTCTATCTGCACTTATTTATTCTGAGCGTTTATAGTTTTTCTCCTTTTTTCTACCCCCTTAAAACAGGAATTGCGGAAATTTTTCTGTTGCAACGCACTGTAAAAGAAGTTTCTATAAAATAAATCCCATGATTTTAGTTTTAGTTATTTATTGTGAGCGGCGGGACCATATCCATCTTGTTTTACCCTTGGTTACATACCCACATGATACGAATTTCTAACTGTCTTCTAATTGTGCACCTACATCGAAAAGGGAATGTACTGCCTTAATCATACAGACTTGACCTCGCCATCATCTTATGGGCATTGGTACTATGTTTATCCCTTTTCCTACTACTCGTCGATTTATCTCCTAAAAGTATACAGATGAAATAACTCTCATCGCGTTTTTACGTTATAAGTTAAAAGTAATTTTTCATGAATTTATCGTCATATATTTCTGAATAACCGTATAAATTTAGTGGCTTTTCTTTCCCTGTTCTATCTCTTAAATACACGAATTTCCGAAATTTTGTATTTTCCGTGCGACGAGTACGTTATGAAGATAGCTAGCATGCAAATTGAATTTCCTGATTTTACCTACTGTCATTTGTTACTAATAGTAGTATTATCTGCGCAGTATACTACTATTGGTAGTAGTAATAGTAGTATCTCCCTTTATCGCGCATCTATGCCGTAAGAAAAATGTGCGCCATAGCTTTAGCTTCGGGAATGCACATTCCCGCTTGTTATGGGCGACGACACCATCGTACCATCCCTATTTTTGTCATCCCTATTTTTCCCCCTAAAAATACAAGTATCAGGAATTTTTCTTCTTGCTGGGTATGTAATCTACGGAAACTGGTCACACTAATTTTCGGAGTTCTACCTTTAGCTGCTTGATGTTACCAAATTTGTCTCTTTTAAATCTTTTTATCCCTATTTTCCCCCCTTAAAATACAATTATCGGGAAACTTCATTCCTACTACGGAACATGGTCACACTTATTGTCGGAATTCTACCTTTAGCTGTTTGATGTTACCAGATTTGTCTCTTTTAAAATCTTTTTTTATGCCTATTTTCCCCCCTAAAAATACATGTATCGAGAAACTTCATTCCTACTACGAAAAATGGTCAACACTAATTGTCGGGGTTCGTTTATCGTTTATTTATCTCTGTTTTTCCCCCTAAAAATTCAAGTATCGGGAAACTTCATTCTTACTACGGAACATGGTCGCACTTATTGTCGGAGTTCTACCTTTAGCTGTTTGATGCTACCAGATTTGTCTCTTTTAAAATCTTTTTTTATGCCTATTTTCCCCCCTAAAAATACAAGTACCGGGAAACTTCATTTCTATTATGAAAAATGGTCAACACTAATTGTCGGGGTTCGTTCTACCTTTAGCTGTTTGATGTTACCAGATTTGTCTCTTTTAAATCTTTTTTCATCTCTGAAAATAAAAAGTTCAAAATCCCTCCTTATCGCTCAATTGGCGGATTTTCGTGATTCTAACTTTAGACATTCGGCCTGGGCGATGAGTTAGTCGACGAGTCAGTAAAACAGAAATTTCATACCAATAGATTGGACATCCCGTATAGAAATTGGGCGATTTCAATCCATGTTTTGTTATAGCTCTCACACAAAAGATAAATATAATCGTTTCTAATGGTCACAGCTTTCGTGGAAATTTAACTAAATTTGTAGAAAAAGGACTTTTCGATGCCAGTACGATCTCGGTTGAAATCAGAAAACCGGGGGTAAATTGTTATTGTTGATGAAGAAAAATAGTTACAACACTTTTCAAGCCACTGCTGAGTTTGAACATTATATTCCTCATCAAAAAACAAATTAAACTCCAATTCAATTCCAGAAATTAGTTAAAATTATATATTATCTCTCTAATATTTCAAAATTTTCCACACTTACCAATACATAACTGCAGTGTGTACAAATAAAGGCGGTTACAATCGTAGCAAAAACACCCATTATAATACCAGAGTACATGAAAGCGATTGGCATGGACAAAATGCCAGTGCCCAAAGAGGCTTTCAACAAATGCGTTAAGGTTTCATTATCACTGAAATTTGACCAAAAAACAGTCAACTCAAACACAGAATATAACAAGAATTTGTAAGTTTTACGTACGTTGTGGGATGTTCATTTTGTCTTTCAGCAAATGGATCGAAATCTGTCTGTGTCAGAGCTTGTTCGGCATCTTTGCGTGGTTGGATTTTGTATCTGTAATTAAGAAATAAATATAAAATATTTTTTAGAATACGAGTATGTTTGGGATTATGTGGAAGTCAAAAGTTTTATGTAATAAAAGGAGTAAAACCAGTATCATCTATGATGTATTCGAGGTATTGCCGATATATCTTTATACGACCAAAAGCGCGCATAAAAAAACTCGAGGGTATCGAACATTTTATTTCGTTTTTACCAGGAACCTTCGCGAAAGTCCAGCTTTGCTTTGGTTTTGATAATGTAAACTTATTTAAAGTACTTTAGACATTTGTTTTTAATTCATACTCGAAACAATAACTTACTTCATACATTGATTCGTTTTTTTTTTGTGTTACCTGAAACGAAATTAGAAACCTACATTGATTCTGTCTTGTTAACGAAACAAAATGAAACGGGTATTATATTTTGATTCGAGAACCTGAAATGAAAATACAATTTTATGTGATTTCATTTCTTAATCTGTGTCAGATCTGAAACCAAATGTAGTCTCGTTTTCCGACGGGAAAAAGGTCTGTCACCAAACTGGCAAAGTAAAAATAATTCAAAAAACTTAATTTCTGAATTTACGACGTTTTAGGTTCTCAAAAATTTCCGCAGCTACTCAAAAATTTTGTCTGTTTTTTTAATTGAAAATTTTCAAATGAAATACGAACAAAATACTATCAGAATCGAAGTTATTTCTAATTTTATTTCAGGTTTAAGAATCAATATCACAATTTTTTTATAATTTCGTTTTGGATATATGAAGCAAATACAAAATTCAATATAATTTTGATGCGGTTAGAGAAATTTTGTAAAAAATTTATATATTTTTAATTTAGAATCTGAAAAGTGAAACAAGTCAAAACTATTTTCGAATTTAATAACGTTTCGATGACGATACCTGTTAAATTAAATGACCGATACTCGTTAAATCCTTCCAGTGGATCAAAAGACATCTCAAAATTTGTATTCAGTATTTAAATGAGGGGGAAAAAAATGGATTGGAATATAACAAAAAAAATTGAACTCTTGAAAAAAATGGTTATGAAAACCCTCATAGTGCTCTCATATTACAGGTAATAAAATCTTGACATGGTTTTTTCCCCCCTAAAATTGTGTCTCGAAATATTACATTGAGCTTTGAAAAAGTAACGACTCAAAAACGTTAAAACTTTAATTGAAGGACTTCGCACATTGGAGGATTTGAAAGAAAAAGGGAGAAAATATGAGTCTTGTAAACTATCTGACCGATTTTAGTGAAATTTCGTACATACACTATTAAAGGGTTACTAATCAGCTTAAGTTGCCCAGGTGAATCCCCTAGTAGGAAACGAAATGTTATCGAAGTTGCTAAAACCGCATTTTTTCTTTGGTTGAGATTTTAATGCGACCTGATTGCTTTACGAAAAAGAAAAAAACAAGATATGTCGGTGCGAGGGCAGTTTCAAAACTAGTCGACCTAACAAAGAAGACATAAAAAGTTGGGAAACATCCAATCAGCAGCTTCTATACTCTATTTATAGTAAGAACTGTCAGACTTCTTAAAATAGCTATCAACCGCAGACTCTACCTCTTCATTTTTCAAAAATCTTTTACCACCGAGCCATTTTTCCAAGTTTGTAAATGGGAAATAGTCCGCGGGATCTAAATCTGGGGAATAAGATGCGCCATGAAGTAATTCGAATTTAACTCATTAATTTTAGCTATCGCAGTAGTGGATGTGTGAACTGGAGCATTTTGTTTTGAAGAAACAAAAATTTCATTTTCGCCAAATGCGCAATTTTTTCCATAATGTCATCACCTAAACGCTGCTTTAAATTATCTAATATTCGTCGTTGACGGTTTCTCCTTTCTCAAGATAGTCAATAAAAATTATCCCATGTGCATTCCAAAAACCAGACGCCTTGACCTTGCCTACAAATGGAAACATCCTAGCCTTCTTTGCTCACGATTCTCTCATTCCAGTCCACTGCTTTGTCTGCTTCTTTGTCTCAGGTGTGAAGTGGTGGACCCATGTCTCATCCATGGTTGTAAATCGATGCAAAAATTCGGTTTTATCGCGGTAAAACATTGCTAAACACTCGACATTTTCACGACACTGTTTTTGATCCATGGAAAGCAAGCGCGGCACGCATCTTGCGCATAGCTTTGTCATTTTCGAATCTTCTGTCAATATACGACGCTCACACACCTTCAGAAGACGGTCATCCAAAACCATTTTGAGGATTTTCTTAACCGTGTCTGGCGTGGACGCCTTAATTGGTCGACCACTACAGTCTTCCTCATGGCAGCTCGTACGACCACGTTTAAACTCTGCTACCCAATATTTTATAAACGTAAACGAAGTAGCAAACTCCCGCTAGAGTAAAATCTAACTCGGCTTTAATATTGTTTGGACTTTGGATCTTTCAAATGGAAATATTGGATTACTTAACGGTAACCAATTTTTTCCATGCTTACAAATTCGCTGAGATCGTTTAAATGCTTTTTTGAGGGCTTAAAACATATGTTTTATAAAGTTGCCACTTTTCAAAATAATTTTTTCAAACTACTGGCACCATCTATACGTCAGATCAGCTAGTTTTGGAATTGTCCTAGTATATTTTGAATAAGAAGTGATTGTCTCGACACGTTCGCAGGTAACAGACTAGGAAGTACAATATTTTTTGACATCTCCATAAATGTGTAACCATGTTTTTCTTGATTAACACGCAACATATATTTTAACTAAGAAGCAATTCATTTTTTTCATACGCCCTGTAATAAAGGCGGTATTTTAATTGTGATCGCAGTTATGAAATATTCTAATAAAAACTAATAAATAAATAAATAATAAATATAATAAATAATAAATGTAATAAATAATAAATAAATAAATACTAAATTCTAACAAATTCTAATAAATTTTAAAGAAATCAAATATATTGTATATATTTGATTTGTTTTTGACTTGACTTGACTACTGTATCTGAAATGAAGAAATTTTTATTTTTCAAAAAAGTCTATTTTTTATTCTTCCAAACATCTTACATCGCCTTCAAAGTATTCCCCTGCCGTATGCCGATTTACGTACGCCAAAAAAAATTCTTTTCAATCCTCGAATCATGCCAAATAGTCACATTTTTGATATGGTAGAGCGCAGTGCGACTCACGTTGAATGCCCTTAATCGACTCAAAGCGGTGTCTTCGGAGCGGTCTTAAGAAGTAGTCTGAAGTTTCACAGTGGTTGTGGAGTGATTTTATTTAACTTTTGCCAAAAAACTCACAAAAATCCCAGTTAAAAAGAACACCCAGCGATGTCAAAAAGATACGCTTGATCTCTAGGCCACGATGTGAATGTGGTGAAAAAATGGATAATCATCGATGAAATTGACATGGACTTGTCGTACGAAGGATGCTGTTGTTTTCGACATATTTTCACGGCCCTTTCATAAAATTTTATATGGCAATAAAAACTCTTTAAACCATTTTAATGTGGCAATTTTCTTCTAATAATTCACACAACTAATTTCCTAAGTAATGAATAGACATTTTTTTTGAACATAATATAATATGTTCGACATATTATGTCGAAAAAGAAATTTTTTTGTCGGAAACAAAAAATTACAAAAATGTTTAATATTCTTACAATTCCTATCGATTATAACTCCTTTTTTTATCGGTTACTTTGGTGTAGTTTAAAAAGAACTTCCCAAGTAGCGGAAAATATGCTCATATAGCAAATTGTGGAAGCTATAAAAGTACAATTCTTTGGAATCATTTCCACTTTTTTCGCTGGGTTATTGTAGTGCAAACCCCAAGAGCTAGCCAGAAATCCGTTATCTTTTTGTGAACAACTTAAGATAAACAATATTCAAATAGAGCATAATTTTTTATTTGTAAGCGTTTTTGGCGCGATCTTTTAACTGTGGCCGCAACGTAGGTCAAAGAGAGGTTCAAAAGTATCAGACAAATTTTGAAGTGATATCACCAAAAGTCGGGACCTACACGAAAGCTCAGTTTCGTTTCGGGTTTGATATTGCAAACTTATTTAAACTACACTTAGAATTACGTTTCTAATTCACATTTCAAAATAATAACTCACTTCACACATTGATGGCTTTTTTGCCTTAAATGAAATTTCAAACTTTCATTGATTCTGTTTTTCTATCGAAACATAATGAGTCAGATATTTTGATTCTAGGATTTGAAACGAAAATATAGGTATAGTTTTATATAAATATAGTTTTATTTTTAAGTCTGAATTAGACTAAACCAAATGTAGAGTTTTGTTTCTAGGCAGAGAAAACGCACTGACGCCAAACTACGAAAGCCTAAAAATGCTTCAAATAATTTACTTTCTGAATTTACGATAGGTATCAGACTCTCAGAAATTTTTATAGTTACTCGAAAAATGTTGTCTGTTTTTTTTTTTGAAATGAAAAATTTGGAATGAAATACAAACAATATTTTTCATTATATTGATACAGATTCAATTTTGTTTCTGATTTCATTTCGGATATAAGAATCAAAATCAAAATTGTTTGTAATTTCGTTTTGGATGTATGAAACAGAAACAAAATGTAATACAATTTTCATATTTTTAATTTAGATTTCAGAAACTGAATTTAATTTCGTAATGGTTGCTGCATTTCTGATCGCCATCAGCAGAACACATTTCCGCAGCTGGGTAAATCATGAAATTGTGTTACGTTGGAATCTGTATACCTATAAAAACTTTGTGTATTTTTAATGTAGGTTTCAGAAACTGAATTTAATTTCGTAGTGGTTTTTGCATTTCTGTTCGCTACCAGCAGAACATATTCCCGCAGTCGTGTAAATTATGAAATTGTGTTCTATTCATAGTTCAATCGAAAATTTCTTAAAAATTTGAAATTTAGAAAAAGGTCTGGCACCGAGCTGCGAATGTTAAAAATGTTGCAAATAATTTGCGTTCGGAATTTATGATATCAGGCTCTCGGCTATTTTCACTTCTATTTAACAATGTTGGCCGTTTTTTTTTCTTTTGTATGGAGAATTTTCAATTTAATTTTCAAAAACGTTTCATAAACTGAATCAGACTCAAAATTGTTTGTAAAACGTCGTTTGAAGTGTATGAATCCGAACCAAAATTGTTTCTAATTTCGTTTTGGAAGTAAATATAATTTGATTTTGAATTCAATATAATTTGATTCGGTTGTTACAATCTTTGTATATTTTTGATTTAGATTCCAGAAAAATCAAAAAAAAAATTATTTTCGAATTTAATTTGCTTTCGGTAACGGTGATCATCCCTGACCAACAGTATTACGGTTCTCCAATAAATGACAATTTGCTGCCACTTTAGTGACATAGTGGTAACTCTGTATCTGAAACAGGGCTGTTAAGTTCTGGTAGGATCATTCTCAACTGCGACTGCAACGCCGAAGAAACAAAACAGTTGTATTTCAATTGATTATAATATAAAGAAAGAAACGTCAATTATTCGACTTTTTATAATGTTTGCAAGAGACTTAACGTTGCTTAAAGAAATATTTCGTAGTTGTATTTTTTTCTGCTAACAAAAAAAGAGGATACGCAAATGTGGAAAAATTTTTGTGATATTTTTTTTTTTAGTTTAAAAAATTTTAAAAAATATTATTGATTTTGTGAACCGGAGTTGAAGATACATTGAAAAAATCGAATCCAATTCATTCTCCGACTTTTGGCAAATCAGCTGAATTCCTACTCCAACTGCGACTCCAGAGTCCTGATATCAAGTTATGTCACTTTTTCCCAATCTGCAATTCGTTTAATTACGCTTTGCAGAAATAAGTATTACACATTATTAATTTATTATTAGTCATCATTAATTTAAATTTTAAAATTTTATGAAACTTTTTAAACGGTTTAGAAAATTACATCATCAAAACTGCACTCTTGTAAATGAAGGTTTTTGAAGAAGAAAAATATATTTAAAAAAAAAAGAATCTAAAAACTGTCGATCAGAATATTTTAATTGTAACAACAAGGAAATCTTGCCTTAATTCCATGGGTTCATTTAGCAAATCACTCATTGTTTTTAATCTTATAATTTCACCAACGTCGAAGAAATTTTTGTTAATTTCACTAAAACAATCTCTGTTTGTGTATGTTTTTTGTTGTATAAAATTATTATTTTTTTTTTTATTTTTATTGTTTTGTCTAATTTCTCTGTATTTATTTTTGCAACTTTTTCTTGAAGAATTTCAACTGCAAACGCTCCGATAAACTACTACGAGTAATGAATTCCTTGTGAGGCAACGAGACAACCGATCGACCATCTCCTTCAATGGTTAGATTTATAGTGAAATTCTTTCGTCAATTCCATCAAACTCCAAACCAACCAGACAGACAGATGACGGCGGACGGAACACGCACACGCGACGTTTAGCGTGATTTAGACATAGCGCTAATTGTCAGTAAATTGGTTGGCGTTTTTTTGCAACATTTGCAGATTCATTTTTTGCGGCTTTTTGCCATTGTTGTTTAACTGAATCGCCCATAGCAGCCCATGCCTCAACCCCACCGCCTCAAACTTTTCCCAAGAAGTAAAAGCTCATCATGTTATACGAAGTAAAAAGTAGTAGTAAATGGTTTTAGGTTTTAAACTGAAATACCGATGCCGCCTCAATTGTCTCTATACCGGAGCATCGAATATCGCCGGCATTTTGTGTTGTACACAAAGAAAAACAGCTAAAGAGTTTAATCAACCACCAACTTCTTGCTTCTATATTAAGTTATGCTGATACCAGCATTTGTTGCAACCCGACGAGCAAATTCTTGTGTTTGTGCAGCGGTGTGTATTATGTTGTATCGAAGCTGACTTGCTTGACCATTTTTATTGCATCAGCTCGTCGTATCGTTTCTTCTGGCTTCAATTATTACTGAGAGTTTATTACCGTTTATGGCTTCGAATTTGCCGATCTCGACTCCAATGAACAGCAAAAGTCAAACAAGATCTTAACGATTTCATTGTCAATGTAATTTATCGATCTTTTGTTATTCGACAGTTGAAACATTCAAGTATATTTAGGCTGCTGTCATTTTAAAGTGTTCACAGCAGCGTTGCCAGTTCAACATGTTGATATTTTTAAAATCTAATCGTCTGATTTGCCTACTTCTGATCGTAATTTCGATAATAATTAATAATAATTCTTAATAATTGTTTGCTTTTAGTTTTGTGTTTCTCTATTTATTTTTAGTAACTCTTGCTTGTGGTTGGGTTTCAGCAAATATCTTACTTTCCACATTTATAGCCACAATCAAAGTGTACTTTTAGGGGCTTGCTGTTATTGCAGTATTGCCAGTCTGATACTTGTTTACCGTTCCACGCCGCACATTGGTTTGCATCAGTGAAATATGGGAAACAATTTCACATTGCCTAAGTTATGTGTTGAAATGCGTTCAATTAAAACTGTTTGAATTTCGAAAATGAAATATCTGTTTAGAATTAAAAGAAATACATTTTCCCATATCCCCATAAATTCTCGGCCTGATATAAACCTTTTATTAAATGTTCTTGCGGCAGAATAAAGCTTTTATCTAACTACATAAAGAGTTTCCATCTACCACATACTAAAACCGATATCTAGGTCTATTCTTTTCCTACAACGCATCATAAAATGTTTTCTCTTTTTTTGCAACAACCTTTGAACCAGTAAGAAGAGAAGAGATGAAATGAAATTCAATTACAAATAATTATTAACATTATATTTGTATTTTATTTCTCGATTCATCAGCGCAAAATTTAGAGACTATACTAGTCCACTATATTTTGATTTGGAATTACACACTTAAGATATTTGGGAGATTTCTACAGGTGCATCTAAGATTTCAAGAAACTTAAGTTTTCAGATGCCTTGTTACTAGACCGAGTGGAATTTTGAAAATTGTTGGAATTTAAATTAAAAATTGAAACAAATTAATGGTTAGATGTTCTGCATGAGTAAGTGCGGTCAGGACTGAATTTTACATACCCCTCACCTAGGATTGCAGCCCATAATGTCGTAGATGATGCACCGGTCCTTCATCCGATATGTGAGTCTATCAAAAATGGATTTGTTGTCTCAAACATAATACATCGATGTACTTAATTTATCCAGTGAAAACCCTTTTTTTAGCGGTGGCCCGCTACCGATGAACATTCTGCCAAAAGATCAGCAGAGATTGATTAGTTAAAAAGCTGGTTTTTTGAACATCGATAAAGTGAACGAAATGGTGATTGAAAATCATCACTTAACTTTGAGAAAGATAGACAATGAAGTTCCGGTGTCTCACAAATCAATTCGTACCATTTAACACGATTAGTTTGTGACCGGCTTTAGCGCAATGGTTAGTACACACGACTATCGTTCGCATGATCGCGAGTTCGACTATCTATCATTGTTTGAGCGGCAGTCATCTCGATGTATCTGACGAACATTTCGAGTAGTCTAGTAATCGACAAGTTTAAGAAATACTTCCCAAACTGTGACGTTCGAAATCGTCGTTAAATTGTAGGTCCCGTTGGGGGAGTCTAAAAATAGAATGCTTTTAAGCTCACAGCTCTCCTATATACCATCCATGGGATGCAAGGGAACTGGGATAGTTTGCTAAGAAACGCATTACCGTTACAGTACTTTCGAAAGACCCGAAAGTTCACTCAAGGCATGCTAAACCGAATCAGACTTAACGTAACTGGTAATGAGACATGGATTTCTGAATTTAACACGCGAAAAAAAGATCCAACAAGCTTCGGAATGGCTCCTTCGAACCGAGCCGACAAAAAAAGAAAACAAAATCGAGTCAAAGTCGATCCAAAATTAAGTTAAAGTTTACTTTAATTTACTTTGATTATCGCAGTGTTACGCACTTGAAATTTATGTCAGAAGGTCGGGCGATAAATAAGGAATATCATATGGTCGCTATGAGGCGTTTGAGAGAGCAAATTACTCGAAGAATGGAAAGGTGCTCATGGATTTTGCACCATGAAAGCGCACCATCGCACAAAACCATTATTATGAAAGAATTTCTGACCAAAAATTCAGCAAATATCATCGAGCAATCCGGTTGGTTTTTTTCCTTTCCAGTCGATGGAAGATACAGGGAGTCCGTAAGGTATACTACCTTGTTTTGCCGCCATTTTGGTAAACATTAGTCTTGATAGTTCATATTTGGCAATAGTGAAGGAGATGCAAATTTATTATGGAAAAATATTCAATAAACCAACGTGTTTTAACTGTTAAAACATTTTATCAAAATCAATCATCGATTACTGTGACGATGAGAAAGTTACGTGAAATTTTTGGAAGAAACAACGTGCCAACAAGACGCACTATTTTTCGTGTGGTGAATGATTTCGAAGAAAGAGATTCTGTAGCTGAAAGGGCCAAGCATGGACCACAACGTACTGCAATATCGTCTGTCGCATATGTTGCTCGGAGAACCTAAAACTGATTGTGGAAAAACCATTGCAGCTGGTAAAAGCGACTGTTTGGTGCGCATTATGGCCCGATTTTTTTTTTTTTTTTTTTTTTTGTCTGCAATTGAAGAATATGAAGTGGACGATATGTGGTTTCAGCAAGATGGTGCTACGAGCCATAAAACACGACCGTTTTTGGCTTTGTTACATAAGAAGTTTGCAGAAAGCGTAACTTCACCTTTTGGCGACGTCAATTGGCCACCAAGATCATGCGATTTGTCGCTGTTAAGCTTAGATCCCACTATCGGCACACATAGCACAATATGTACCGATTTTTATTGTGCTACATCGGTGCGTTTGACAAGGATTTGGGCAATTACTTTTTGAGCAGTCACATTATCATCGCATATTGTGCTATTTGTTTTCGGTACATGTCGGCCGGAAGAAAAATTTGTGCATAATCTGCAAAACGTGGTCACACTATCAGCGCACTTTTTGAGAAATTGAATCATATGTTTTTTGTTTACATGTCTTCGCTGATTGATTTACAAAATTGAAAATCAATTTCTTATTTTATAGCATTAAAGCGGTGTAATAAAAAAGGTAAGCAAAAAAATAGTACAATAGTACTCGTGGCCTTTTCCTTTTGTTTTCCGGGTTTGATGTAGACAATTCTTCAAAACTTGTTTCGCCTTCTAAAATTTCGTAGTCTGAATACATTTTTAATGATTTTTTTTGTGACTACGCGTATTCAGTTTAAATTTTCTTTTTTGTGCTTCTTCCGCTTTTCTTGTGTTTACAAACAGTGTTGTTCTTAAAAATCGGCGCTAATTGTTAACTTTGATCGGTGTGCAAGTGGCCGATAAAAATTGTCGCATTTTTAACAATTTTATTGTTCCACTTTATGTACAGAGTGTTCACATTATCGGTGCAACAGGGTTGTATTTCATTATTTTTAGTCAGCACGATTTCGGCACAGATTGTCCCATTTTGACAAATGTTGTGCGTTCCCACTATCGGCCTATTGAATTTTACAAAAATCGGTACATTGCGCCGATAGTGGGATCCCAGCTTTAGACTTTTATTGTGGGGCTGCGTCAATGACGCGGACAATCCCCAAACGTTGGAGCATTTGAAAACCAACATTCGCTAAGTTGTCACCGAGATAGCGCAAGAAATGTACAAAAAAATTGGCCGAAAACTACCCCAAAAGGATCCACTGCTGCAACCAATACAGAGGCGGCCATTTAAATGACTTTGTATTTCGTACATAATGACCAGATCCAAATATTATAATGAAATAAAAGTTTCATCGAAACCATAACTTCATGTGTGTTTTATTTAACTTTACACCGAAAACTAGAAAACCCTGTACTTTATGATGTCTTATATGAGCATTTCCAGTTTTTACAAAGTCTTTATTCTTGCATAGTTTAATAGTTTTACTAACGTACGATAGGTGGCATGAACATCATTTCAATAAATATCGATTGATCGCGCAAGAAGAAGAAAAGAACAGCTTCCTTTTGAAGTCAGCGATGCTACTTTCAAATATAACAATTATATTATTATGAAAAGATTTGAATTATTAAAATTTCCGAAAAATCTGAATCTAACCAATAATACAGCCGAACCTTAAGTATCCACTGTGGCTTAATATATCGCAATTAAAATTGTAAAATATGTTATATTTTTTTAATAATTGTGTCTGAATACATTAACAACTGTTTCCGTTGTGTCAGAGTGACTAATTATTTCGTTTTTGTGGTCACTAATTGACGCTCTTTAAGCTCCCGTCGAGTCACCATCGATGTATGTAGCCTGGCTTTGTTTTGATGCAACACAATTCCTCTCTTATTGGCCATAGCAATTGTTGGCAATACGAATCCCAATAAAGAGTTTGATAGTAGGGGATTAGCCAAATCCACCAAATACATAGCAAATCCTTCCTCTGTCCGTCATTCCTGGCTTGGCCGCTGTTTGCGCCGGCTCACCGCGATTCGACCACGACAGTATTTGCTGGACGTTGTCGTAAGTGAACCACTCTACCATTCGCTTCAGAAATGGCTTGTAGATAGAAATTCGGTTCATGAGGATTTTTTTCTTTTTTGCATAAACTCAAGTGGCATCCCATACATCGACCTTCTTTTTGTGTCCAGCCTTATTCCAGTGGTTCCAAACGGTTTTCTACGCAATACGTAGCTTGGGGACAATTAAAACAGTGCTTTTATGACTGTCGGACTTGACCATTTCCACTATACTATCGGCATTTTTGACAATTGGCCTTCCAGAGCTTGGTGTGTCTTTGATATTAAAATTACCGAAACGGAATCGAAAAAGTCGAAATTGCTCATGATTGGCTGTTACAGTGTCGGGAATATAAATATTCTTTAAATTTTTATACAGTTATAAAGTGTGGGAGGTGCCAGAGTAGGCGTAATAATTCGATCGAGTTTTCTCATATGAACAATGAATAAAGTTTCAGCCAAACTATGATTAAGGAATTACGGATAACAAATAGTACCCCATCCTATGGCGTAGATTATAAAAGGTATGTGGATATGAACGATTTCTTATGCATATCTATTTTAGCAAATTCACTGGAATATGTAGTCTACAAAGGCTTTCAGGTGAGGTCTCATTAAGTGAGTTTAAAACTAATGATTGCTTGTTCAATATATAGATTACTATCGGTAAAATCGACAATAATTAAAACTTTGTATAATTAACGTTAGTTTTGCCCAGCTTAGTAGTTTTATTACTACTACTACTACAGGTGGCGCGGATGTCGTTTCAATAAATTGCAACTGGCTAACTGTTCAGTGAGCAACAACCATAAAAAATTAATTTACTTTTCCAAGTCTATAAAAACCGTATTGTCATCCTATTTGTTATCTGTTTTCCTATCCATTCATTATTGCTAAATGGGGCCATTATGTCAACCATTGAAACCGTTTTTGCATTAATTTTTCAGTCATTTTTGCTATATAATTACCGTCTGTGTCTTTTCGACAAAGCCATAAAATCCATTATCATTTGTCGACATGAAGTGTCAATATATAGTTGTAATTCTGTACGGCTGCCTAGCGATTTCTTTTGCTAACCTTCGCATAACAAATATCAAATGTGAAACCTTCGATCCACCTTTTGTCACATTCGAAGAATGTTATCTAAAGGTCTTAAAACGCAACGTGGTGGGCTTAAATATATACGTGAAACTATACCAGTTGCCCGTCACAAACGTTTCGGTAAGTTGCTGTGTAATTTCTAATACTTTCGATATATTCTGGTCACTCGGCAATGTTGCCATTAAGGTCAATGTGGCGCTCTTCAAGAAAGCTAGTGGATACCGGCCATTTCTGTATAACTATACGACCGATTTCTGTTTGTTCATTAAAAATCGCAACAAAAATCCATTTTTGAAAATAGTCCATGAATTCGTTCGGAAGGATTCCAATATAAATCATACGTGCCCCTACAACGTAAGTACAAAAAGGGTTTCAGATTGACTCAAATTCTAACTACTTAATCGTTTTGTCTGACTTTATTGTTGCAGCACGACATCATAGTGCGCAATCTGGTATTGCAAACCTTTATGTTCGACAGGATGCCTTTGCCAGGTGGTGATTATATGTTGGATATTTTGGTGGGTGCCTACAATCAGCGGAAGGTCGAAATCAAAGCATATTTTGCAGTGCCCGAATAATGGCAAAAATGATTTTTTAACTTATATAAATCATTGTATGTCAGGCAGGGTTTCAATAGCTGATTATATATTTTAGCTACAGCACCAAAATAACCTTCCCTCAGTCTAATAAAATCTTCAAAAAAGTATTTGTGAAAATTTTTTCCCTTAGGGTGAAAATGAGAAAGAAAGGGTGAAAGATTATCTAGAATGGATGAATTCAGAAGCAAAGAGTGCCAAAAAATAAAAGAAACAAAAATCTGAAAAACATTGATTTTTTTTTTTTTTTGGTTCAAAATTTTTATTCGAAATTTTTTTTTTCAGGAATTTTCAGGAGTAGTTCAGTAAATAACTTACAATGTAGTATCAATAACACAATGAGTTGTAGCAAAACTAAAGCTATGCTTTTTGTCTCCTCGTTTCTTTTCAACATTAATGGAAACAGTATTGAGCTTCTTGTAGATGAAATGAAATGTCTCTGCATAACATTTGATAAACGACTTGATTTTCGTGCTCATATTGATTCTATATTTCCAAAGATACTTTTTACTCTGCGGACTTTATACAATATGAATATATTCCTTCCAATTCATATTAAAGAGAGGTTAGCTCACGCCTGGCTGCCGTCTCAAATTAATTATGGTATTGAAGTTTTTGCGGGAAGAAATGTTGGTTGCCTTAGGAAAATTAAGAGATTATTTTTAATATGATAGCAAGGTATGTGTATAGCTTGAGGCGCTATGATCATATAACACACTATGCTATACGTAATATCTGGTTCACCACCTTTACTGCGAAGTAGATTCAGATTCAGTAGATCAACTAGAAATCCACAACTTGTAATTCCTCTTATATCAGGCTCTTCTATATTCTTTAAATCATTTACGGTGAGCGTTTGCAGAGCTTGGAATCGACTGCCTCTGCATCTACGAAATTTTGCTGATTCAAATCAAGTTTTCCAACATAAACAAACACATAAAGGGTGTCCCAACAAGAACGCAAGATTCAAATGACTGATGCAGCAAATGAATTGTTTCTCTGGCTGTATGACATATGGCGCCGTCTTGGTGAAACCACATGCCCTCCACATTCATTCCTTCAATTCTGGGCACGATTATCATTTCACGATGCCGAACACCATTGACTGTTTGCGCTTGACTTGCCTCATTTTCATAAAAAAAGGTCCAATGATTCCTCCAGCCCAAAATCCACACCACACAGTGACACGTTGAGGATGCATTTGCTTCTCGTGAATCACTCGAGGATTTTCCTCACCCCAAATGCGACAATTCTGCCTATTCACGAAGCCATCAAGATGGAAATGGGCCTCGTCACTGAAAATGATTTTAATGGCAAAATCATCATTTTCATGTTGTCTCTCCTATACCCAATTAACGAACTTCCTTCGCTGTCCATGATCAGCTGGCTTCATTTCCTGAGTCTATTGAACTTTGTATGCATGAAGATCTTTCTTCAAATTCTGTTGTCAAAATTCACTGCATAGTGGATTTGGAGACTCCAATTTGCTGAGCTTGGTGTAGAGGTGAGGTGGATGGAGTTTGAGCGACATCATCATGTACAGCTGCGACATTTTCGGCCGTTCAACCTGGTCGAAGGCGCGTTGTTGACTTTACATCACTAACAGACCCAGTTTTGGCAAATTTATCCATTAATCTCAAATTGATCGCAATTTGCGAACTGTAGCCGCAAAACTTTCACCATTTTGGTAAAACAATTTCACAATGAGAATGCTTTGTTCATTCGTGTAGCGCTCCATTTTTACTAACCTCGTACCTTCTACTAGCAAACAACAACAATTGTTCAAATGTCAAACAATGACACTTCGAACGGCGCCAAATTTAAATCTTGCGTTCTTGTTGGGACACCCTTTATACATATATATATGTACTTCCTCTTACTTAATTTGTTTAATTTTTCCAACGGCTTGCATTGGAGATTATGCGTTCTGTACCGAGAAATTGCGTGGTCTTTTAGCTTTTTATTAAGTTCCATAATTACAGTTTCTCTTACTGGAGTTTAAAATTGATAGGTGAACATGAAATGAAGAATTAGGCCTGAAAACTGAAACTTCTTCGATCCTGTTGGAGCTCAGTTTTCTGTATGAGAACTATAATTTCAGTCAGCTAATTTTCTCAGTTAGTTTTTTCTCTCGAAATTTTAAACTCCTGTGTGTGAAAAAGCGTCAAACGTTAAACAGAGTTATAAAAAATCGTCTATAAACTCCGGAAAATTAATTCAGTCTAGTCAAATTTCGAAAAATAATCAAACGAGTTAGGTAATTTGGTCAAACAACTTAACAAACATAAAGTTTTATGGCATGAATGTTGCGAGCTAACTGCTTACATTTTTATAAAGCCGTGAGAAATTGCAGCAGTCTTCTCATAGTCTGCAGTCGATAGTCTAGCAGATCAAATAGCTGAACGAGTACAGAACTGTGTAGCTTGAACCCACGCATGTATGTTAAAAGCTATATATTTCTACACACAGCTGTTTACATTTCAAAAATGGATGAGACTGCAGTAAATTCTTAAAGCTTAGTAAAACTTGTCGCCAGCTATCAGGAAACTTAGCCCTCAACGTACATGCTTTTGTTTCAGACAGTGAAGGTCTTTGACAATTTTTATTAAATTGTGAGAAATTACTGCAGTCTACTCAATTGTTGAATAGCAATCAAAAAAGAGGTCAAACAGCGAGTTGCGTTTCCTGGATCTACGCATGAATGTTGAGAGTTAGCCAGAGAGCATAGATTAAAACTTTTATGTATTTAATGAAGTTATGAACACGTAAGGCTAGCGCTGAACTAAAATATGAGATATTCAAAAGTAAGAATTTTAGCTTAGTAACAAGTAAATATAATGGTATCGGCTAATGTAAGAAGTAATGAGTGATAATAATATTGAGTGGATAACATAATAATATTAATTATGAGTGGAAATGTTGTGGGACAGTTCTGGAACATATATATCAAAAACTGCAGTAATTTTAAACAGCTTAACAAAATATGAAAGTTGAGGACTCAGTCCCCAACATTCATGCATCGTTTTAGACAGTAAAATGCTGTACTCGTTTGTTCTGAGGTTTGTTGTTTATATACTAACAACAAATTCTAGCATTTGACCCTTTTTTGATAAAAAAAATTTTACAACTTGTACGAAAAAAAATTAACTAACTGTACTCGCAACTAACAAACTAACCTATCCATTTTTGCACCATGAATTTTCGGATGGTAAAAAAAACAAATACTTTGACCACCTAGAGTATTTCTGGTGATCACTTTGCTATGCGTGAGGGAACTGCAGCAACTTCCCCCTGCTTAAAGGCATTGGTTTATAAGTCGACAGTATAGGTAAGCGTTTGGCTCTTGCAATTTCGTAAATGTTTGCAATTTCGTATGAAAATCTAACTGTCAACTAAGTGTTCGCCTTCACCTTTGTAAATTGTTACGAAAAATACATGAGGGGACTGTAGAAATTTCCCATTACTTGAAGGCAATGATTTATAAGTCTACAGTATATGTGAGCGTTTGACTCTTTCACACATCAATGTTTGCAATTTCATAATGAAAACTAACGTTCAATCAAACGTCCGCCTTGTTTTTTGAGCGCAGTTAATGTAGAATTTTGACTGAAACTAAATCGAAATATGTTTGAGCTGGGAATTTGCGTATTATGCGAATGGCAGAAGGTGGTGTCTTAGAAATATCGTATATGTAGATGATTTCACACATAGTGGAACCATCGGCTGCAAACTGTGTGACATTACTGCAGTGGGCTCAAGGGTCTAAGATGAATTGGAATTATTCCCAAAATTTGCCCTTAGTATAACATTTTTACAGCTGACTGCTACATATTACTTCTTTATTTTGAACCTGAAACTAAAATATGCCCAGACATTTATGTACTGAGCGCAAAAGTGATCAATTTAAATCATATCGGTGTGTTCTGTACTGAATCATCGACATATTAACAAAAAAAAAAAAAAAAATATATTCATTTATGGGCCTTCTTTAATATAACGTTCTGACCGAAATATTTTTGGAATATTTTCGAAAGAGAAGCGGACACGATAGGTATACAAGTAGATTTTGTTCTAAAAGTAAAATTTTAAAATCTGCTAATTTATTTCAAAGGTCGTGAAGACTGCAGTAACATTTCACAGGTTAAAATATCAGTAAAAACTGAACTCTAAGCAGTAGTATTTCATTGTTTTGTTTTAATTTTGTTTTGTAAATATGACTTTCGAAATAGATAAGATTTTGTTTGCCGGCATAAAGGAAAAGCTGTTTTTGTCACTGAAGCAGAAACTAAAATATTTCCGGGGCATTTGTGTATAGAGGGAAAAAATTATTCATTTAAATCATATCGGTGTGTTCTGTACTGAATCATCGGCACATTCGAGAAAATATTTTTTCATTGGCCTTCTTTAACATAAATTTCAGACCGAAACATTTTTGCAACATTTTTATTGGCGAAAAAGAAGTAGATTTAAGTAGATTTTATTCTAAAGGTGAATTAAAACAAAACAATGAAATTAATTTAAATTAAATTAAAAAAAACATTTCTTTATTGGCCTTTTTTAATATAATGTTCAGACCGAAATATTTTTGGAACATTTTCGAAAGAGAAGCGCAGACGATAAGTATAATTGGATTGTATTCTTAAAGTAAATTACAAAAAAAACAATGAAGTACTGTCTTTCAAAGTCTGCTAATTTCTTCCAAAAGTCGTGAAGACTGTAGTAACGATTCAAAACTTACAGACGATGTTGCTTCTGTCCCTATAAAGCTGAATTAAAGGCAGTAGTATTTCATCGTTCTGTTCCAATTTTGTTGTGTGAATAAGACTTTTGAAATAGATAAGATTTTGTTTGTCGTCATAAAAAAAGAGCTGCTTTTGTTACTGAAAATTTTGAATTGAAAGCAATAGCATTGCATTGTTTTATTCTGATTGCATTTTATAAACATGTGTTTTACAGCAGATAAGATTTTACTCACATATTGTCAGCTGAGGTATTACAAAGAGATGCAATATTTTAATTAGACAACGACAGTGCCCTGTAAAAATTTTCCATTTGGACTTTAACTTTAAAAACAAAACAAATCCTTTATGACGGGCCATATTCAGATAGACGTTTAGTGAGAATTTGCAATGTTGTGTTAATTAAATGATGACATGACATTTCGATTTGTTATTACTACGGAATACAAAACAAAATAGGAATCTGAAATATTATTTATAATTATCACTTTTGAATGCCGTCTCGTAACTATAAATATTTATTTTCCATACATGTAATAGAAAGCAATCAGAGTTAATGAAACTCAAATTCTTATCTTATAATACATCTCATTAAGTACCTTCCAGCATTTCCCTGGAACACCATGAGTGCTACATAGAATTCATATTAATCTAGTTCAACAATTATTTTTACGATCCACTATAAATCAACAATAAACAATAGTAGAGCGAAAATTCATTACGTTATTTCGAAGCTACACCGTTTACAGGGAGAGGGGAAAGAAATGATAAAAAAAAGAGATACGAAACTAATAACGAAAATCTTTTATTCGGGTTAAAATTTGTAAAAAAGTGTCCATGATTTGGCGATGGTCGAACTTTTTTGCAAAAATTATATAGTAGGAAAAAACTACAATTTAAGAAGTTTTGCAAACTGTCAGTTTTTGTACGAAATACGAGGTGTTTTCAAAAAATAAGGTGTATTTTAATTTTTCCCAAAAAGTATTTATTCATTCATCAATTTCTGCTTTATCTCCTTCAAAGTAGTCTCCCTCAGATATAATACATTTGTGACAGAGTTTTTTCCAATCCTCGAAGCAGCGATTCGATTTTTATCTCCTCGATAGAGGCAAAACATCGTCCTTTCATGGGTTTCTTCAATCTTGAGAACAGGAAAAAGTCGCAGGGGGCCAAATTTGGAGAATACGGTGGCTGAGGCATGATGACGGCTTTGTTTTTGGCCAAATAATCTCTCACAAGCAAAGAGCAGTGAGTAGGTGCATTGTCATGATGCAAAAGCCATAAATTTCTTTTCCACAATTCCGGGCTTTTTTTCATATTATTTCACCCTAACGGGGCATAACTTCAAGGTAATACTCCTTATTTAACGTACGACCTTGTGGTAAGAACTCCTGATGCACTACGCCATGGTAATCGAAGAAAAGAGTGAGCAAAACCTTGGCATTTGGTCGAACTTGGCGTGCTTTTTTTGGTCTTGGCTCTACCAGATTCTTCCATTTGGACGATTGGGCGTTGGTTTCGATGTCTTAACCATATACCCATGATTCGTCACCAGTTATGACCCTTTCAAGCATATCTGCTCAGCGATGCTCATGTGACGTCGTTTTTGGTCAGAATTTAGCAATTTTGGAACGAACTTCGCTGCCACACGCTTCATGCCCAAAGTTTCCGGAAAGATTGCATGGCATGAGCTAATCGATATGCCGACATCCTCAGCAATTTCTCTAATTGTGATTTGACGATTCTCCATAACAATTTTCTTCACTTTTTCAACATTTTCATCGGTTGTTGATGTGCTGGGACGTGCAGAGCGAGCGTCGTCATTCACATCTTCTCGAATTTGTATGAAAAGCTTGTACGACTTGTAAACATTTGTTTGACTCGGAGTACTCTCACCGCATGCCACTGTCAGCATTTCAAGTGCTTTTGAGCACATCCATAATAAACAATGCATTCTCATTGTGAAATATGTTTTACCAAAATGGTGAAAGTTTTGCGGCTACAGTTCGCAAATTGCGATCAATTTGGGGTCACAATAATGCTCCAAAAGAGTCAACTGTAAAGAGATTAATGAATAAATTTGCCAAAACTGGGTCTGTTCGAGAAGTAAAGACAACAACCCGACCGAAAATGTCGCAGCTGTACGTGATGATGTTGCTCAAACTCCATCCACCTCAATTCTACACAAAGTTCAGCAAATTGGAGTCCCCAAATCCACTATGCAGCGAATTTTGACGAAAGAATTTGAAGAAAGATCTTCATGCATACAAAGTTCAATTGACTCAGGAAATGAAGCCAGATGACCATGGACAGCGAAGGGAGTTCGTTAATTTGGTACTGGAGAGACAACATGAAAATGCTGATTTTACCGTTAAAATCATCTTCAGTGACGAGGCCCATTTCCATCTTGATGGCTTCGTTAATAGGCAGAATTGTTGCATTTGGTGTGAGGAAAATCCTCGAGTGATTCACGAGAAGCAAATGGATTTTGGGCTGGAGGAATAATTTGACCTTTTTTATGAAAATGAGGCATGTCAAGCGCAAACAGTCAATGGTGTTCGGTATCGTGAAATGATAACCAGCTTTTTCGTGCCTAGAATTGAAGAAATGAATGTGGAGGGCATGTGGTTTCAACAAGACGTCGCCATATATCATACAGCCAGAGAAACAATTCAATTGCTGCATCAGTCATTTAAATCTTGCGTTCTTGTTGGGACACCCTTGGATAAGGGTGTCTATTCCAGTCGCCATCGAAGAAGTAAATAGAGAAGTTTGGAAAGACTAGCGTTACAGATGTACAGGGTTGCCCATATTCGACGGACCCATGTTTTAAAAAAAAAAATCAAAGAAAAAAATAAAAATTTGGCGGTTGGCAATCTTATTCATTTAATTTGTTCCAAGTAGATTTGTTTACATCAATTTTTGAATATGATATCTCTCAAATGGCCGCCTCTGGCGTTGATGGCGTATTGTGCCCTTTTTGCAGCATTTTCCATCGTTTTCGCCAACATTTCGGCCGGAATAGCGGCTATTTCTTCACGAATGTTGTCCTTGAGCTCTTCTACGGTCCTTGGCTTGTTAACGTAAACCTTTGACTTCAAATGTCCCCACAAGAAGAAGTCAGCGGGCGTCAAATCGGGCGAACGCGGTGGCCAGTCCAAATCACCACTTTTCGACATCAAACGGCCCGGAAACAAATTCTTCAGAAAATCGATTGTTATGCGACTTGTGTGCGGTGGAGCGCCGTCTTGTTGAAACCAGAACTGCCTCATACGCTTTCGACGAATAATTGGCATCACAAAATTGGTCATCATGTCGCGATAACGCTCCTGGTTGATGGTAACAGCATGGCCATTTTCGTTTTGGAAGAAAAACGGCCCAATGACCGTTTTCGCACTAACGCCGCACCAAACTGTGACTTTTTCGTCATGAAGAGGCAATTCTTGAATCTCCTGAGGATTTTCAGTGGCGTAAATACGGCAATTTTGCTTATTTACGGTCCCATTCAATGTGAAATGGGCTTCATCGGACATGATAATTTTGTTCCAAAATTGCTCGTCATCATCGGCCATTTCGATGACTCGTTGGGCCCATTCCAATCGACGAGGCTTGTCCGCAGGCAACAATCTTTGCGTCAATTGAATTTTGTACGGGAACAAATACAAATCAACGCGAATAATCCGTTGTAAAGTGGACCGAGCCATGCCTAACTGCTGAGAACGGCGTTTTTGGGATGTTCTTGGGGACCTCTCAACACTGGCTCGTACGGCAGCGATATTCTCGGCCGATCGCCTTGGTCGACTTTTATTTGGCCTCTTCGGATTAGAAAGAGCCTCACCAGTCGAAAATTTTTCGTATAAACGCTTAATGGTGTTCTTAGAAGGCGCACTTCTCACATTTTTTAATATTTTAAAAGCACGTTGAGTTTTCACAATTGACTTCTTCTGTTGAATGTAAATTTCAACTATTTCAGAGCGCTCGCGTGGCGTGTATTGTTCCATGGTAAAAATCTGCTTGGACTGACGCTTCAAACGCGGTATGTCATTAAGCGATCTGACATCTCTGTCAAAAGTTATGGCGTTGCCAGATGGGTCCGTCGAATATGGGCAACCCTGTATGTGGTCAGGCCTGTGCATCATCGCAATGTATGCACTGCCGAAAGCGTCGCTTCTGTTATTAAAGGTGTGCCGGATAATCCAAATTTGAATTCAGAGCGCTATGGCCGTATGATAACCGATTTTTCTTTTAGCCTGCAATTGAATAATATGAATTGGACGGTATGTGCTTTCAGCAAGACGCTGCCACAAGCCACACAACACGACCGAATTTGGGTTTATTGCATGAGAAGTTTCCAGAAAGTGTAATTTCACGTTTTGGCGACGTGACCCAGATTAGACGCCGTTAGACTTTTTTTGGGGGGCATACATTAAAGACACGGATAATCCCCAAACGTTGGAGCATTTGGAAACCAACATTCGTCAAGTTATCGCCGAAATACCGGTCGAAATGTGATAAAAAGTGTTCGAAAACGACCTCAAAAAGATCCCCTGCTGTAACCAATCCGGAGGCGATCATTTAAATGATATTCTATTTCGTAAATAATGACCAGATCGAAGAATTATAATGAAATAAAAGTTTCATCATAATCGTAGCTTTATGTGCGTTTTAGTTAATTTTACGTTTGGAACCGAAAAGTTGATACAAGACTTTAGCGATCAACAGAATTTTGACAATTCCTTTAAGCGAGCTTTTTTAAATGATCAATCTGCGGTGCGTACTTTAAAAGGTGCTTAAGTACTTAAACTTTTTTGTGCATTTGGGTCACTGTACATCAGCTTCTTTCAAAATTTCAACAATTTCATTTTACAATTTAACACAGATGATAACGATGCGCTTTTTTCATTGGATTTTGATTAATAATTATACAAAAAAAAGAAAAATTTACGTCATTTGTCCTCGAAATTTCAAACGTGCTTGAAAACATTTTTTCC
>JAHXMU010000383.1:1310973-1367439 GCA_019455685.1 Philornis downsi | reverse complement strand
TATAAATAGGAAAAGAATTTGTGAACAACTTAGCAGTGAATTAGCATGAAGTCAATTAGTTGATAAGGTTGATAAGTTGCAATAAATCTTTGAGATACCTGCAAAATGCAATTTGCTATTACAGTGCTATGAGCATTCTACACTAAGCGCCAAAATAGAAAAAGGCGTACACAAAAGGGGCGTACAAAAAAGACTTACCAGAAACACAAAAGAATTGACAATTATGTGTAACACATTCGGAACTTACCTGAAAATAAAGAAAATAAAAATATGTTAGTCGAATTTTTTAATTTTTTAACAAGAACATTGCATACCAAATATCACACTGAATATATCAAATATCACAGTGACTGAAATACCGATGATTGATTATTATAAATATTTTGAACTTGACAACACTCTCGGCAAACATTTCTCCAGAATAGCGTATTTTTTTAAATTTTTAGAAGTGCATACTGCAAATTATAGTTTTAAAAGTAGAATATTATAGTTTAGCGACCAATGTGGAATAGGTTAATATAATACAAAGTATAGGGTGGCGCATAAGCAACGTTAAGATTTGATCAGTGAATACATTTTGCGTTTAAGTCTTTTTTTCGTCTCTTTCCAGAATTGACTAAATAATACTTAAGAAATTTATAATGGAAAGGCTCAGCATAGAACAAAGAACCAAAGTTGTTCAATTTTACTTTGAAAGTCAGCATTCGATTATTCAGATCATATCGAAATTTCTTTCAGTTCGAAATGCTTCTAGCGCTCCAACAATTTACTGATTGGTTCAGCGTTTTGGGCAACAAGGGGCTGTTTGTGACCTTCCGCCTGGTGGATGACCTCGTGAAGTGGCCATTACTCGAGTGCAAGCAAGTATTGAGAAAAACCCCGAGACTTCCACCAGGCGACGTTCTCAGCAGTTAGAGATTTCTAAGCGGTCTCTGCATACATATGTTACATCTTTTCCCATATAAAATGCAATTGGTGCACGAGTTAAAACAAAATGATGCACAAGAACACATTCAATATAGTCGCCGTTAACGTTACTTATGCGCCACCCTTTATTTTAAAGTGGGAGAAACTGTACATCTGTATACTAGGGCGGTCTCAAAACTAGCCGACCTAATCAACATAATCCTCTTTTAGTTTGATACACTTTTTCCTGCGATATGTAGCGCTTTTTCCAAATATATAGGTATGTATAGCTTCTATATTCTGTTTATAGCAAGAACTGTCAAACTTCTTAGAATAGCCATCAACCGCACTCGACTCCACCTCTTCATTGTTGGCACATCTTCTAGCACCCAGCCCTTTTTTCAAGTTTGGAAATAGAATATAGTCTGAGGAAGCTAAATTTGACGAATAAAATACTGATGAAGCATTTCGAACTTTAATTCATTATTTCGGTCATCGCAACAGTGGATTGTAAACCAGAGCCACCAAATGTGGCCTTTTTCAATAATATCATCATCTAAAAGCTACAATTTTTTCTGAATCTTTCTGAAGATATTGATAAAAATGATTATCAAGCTCATCCCAAAAAACACACGCTATGACCATGCCTGCGATCGAACCATCTTCGCCTGCTTTGGACAAAATTCTTCCATTTCAGTCTTACTTTGACTGTTCCTTTGTCTCAGGTGTGACGTGGTGGGCCCATGTCTCATCCATGATTATAAATCGATGTGAAAACTCGGCTTTATTGCCGTGAAACATCGCCAAACACTTTACTGAAACATCTTCACGGCATTGTATTTATTCTATTGAAAGCAAGCGCGGCACCCGTTTTGCACACAGCTTTCTCATCTGCAAATCTTCGTACAATATACGATGTCTACCATTATTTGAAATGCCTATCACATAAACTAAGTTTATGTGAATTATTTAGTAGAGTAGAATCCAGCTCGGCTTTAATATTGGTTGAACTAAGACCTTGCCAAATGGAAATATTGAATTAAATAATGGTGATAAATTTTTTTCCATCTTTACAAATTCACTGAGATCGCTTTGTAAGGTTGCCACTTTTCGCCAAAATAATTTTTTCCCCAATTACTGGCACCACTTGCATGTATACGTCTTAACCGTGTCTGGCGTGGACACCTCAATTAATCGATCACTAAGGTGTTCGTCTTGGAAGCTCGTACGGCCTAGTGTAAACTCAGCTACCCAATATTTTACAGTCATAAACGAAGCAGCAGGCTCCCCCACCAGAGTACAATCTAGCTCGGCTTGAATATTGCTTGGACTGAGACCTTTCAAATGGATATATTGAATTACATGACGAGGATCAATTTTTTTCTATGTTTACAAATTCACTGAGATAGTGGAGCCTTGAAACTTAAAACATATGTTTTACAAGGTTGCCGCTTTTCACAAAAAAAAAAATTTTGCCCAAACTACTGGCACCATTTATACATCAGGCCATCTAGTTTTGTTGCCGCTCTCGTATATTGAAGGTATGTCAAATTTAACTAAATTTATTGGAGCTAAGTAAAAGATAATCCTAAGAATTGAATAGCTCATTTTATGGGAGTCACTAAAAGGAGCGGAATCTGTCATCTGATTTTTTTTCAGAACTTCCCACGTTTAAAAGATGGGAATATGGAGTTATATTGTGACCAAATTAGTATGTTTGTATGGGAGGTAGCGGTAACGGCAGGTGGATTTATATGGGAGGCAACAGAAAGGACAGGTATTTGGGAAGGCTTATAACAATTTTCAGCAGTTATCGTGTCTACCAGCCAACCACTTCTTTCTGGGAATTACATTTTTTCCCGTATAAAATAAGCTTTCCTTCTTCGAGTAAAGAAATAACAAAAAAAATTATTTTTGATAGATATTGAACGGTTGTTTGCCCTCTATAATTGTCTTGAATTGCTAAAAGTTTTAGGCAAGTTTTCTAATTTCAAGCAGATGTTTAGCAATTAAAATAGCATTGGAATAGTCTTCTTTAGGAGAAAATGTTTAGGTTCTGATTTATGTTATTTGTAAGTAGTTATAAACTAGTTTTACAATATAAACAATCTTATTCATTGCTTAATTTTTAATGCAAAACTTCATTACAGTAACCATCATTCACATTAATACTTATTTTTTATTATTCAGCGTTGAACTAATTTTACAATATAAATGATCTTATACATTGTATAGTTTTTATTGCAAAATTTCATTACATTCATTATTAATAAACATTTTCATTAATAGTACGTATTTTTTATTTTCAGTGGTGGAAAGTAAATGCTGACACAGAAGCTCTTCGAAGTCTTTGCCTTGTGGGGCTAAAAACCCCCTTTAAATTTTAATCTGCGTCATTCAAACAGGTGAGTTATTGAATTGCATTTAATTTAATTTGGTAATTTAAACATTTTTATTATGCATGTTCAACTAATCTATTAATCAATCAGTTCAATTCGTCAACATTTGATTTAATTATCTAATTGTCATACATTTATATATTTGAGTTTGATCGATTATAGTTAATCATTATTTTGATTAATAAAAGCTCATGATTAATTAATTAATCGAAGAATTGAATAATCAAAATTTGAATATTTGAATTTTGTATTATTTGTCACTCAAAATCTATTACTATAATTTTTTTAGCACACTGAAAACCTGTTGTTTATACAATTCTTTTTATTTTTTAACGCTCCCGTATAGAAAATATTTAAATGTTGAACAAATTTACCTAATTAAATTTAAATTTATTTGATTAATCATAGTTTCGAAAAATCAGAAATTTTGTTTAATCCATTAACTGATTGTTCGAAATGTAGAATAATCTCTAAGTTTGATTAATCGGTTTTATCGCACATCGCTAATTTGTACACTTTAATTTTTTTTATAAATAAATTTTTCTGCTTCCTTTGCATGGCGGATTCGCCAGAACTTTTCACATTCAGTAAGCTTAAACTTACGAGGGTGGTCCCAAAACTAGCCGAGCGCCAACTATATGGCGTCAGTTGTTTGGGGGAAAAACATACAAATATTTTAAGTTTCAAGGCACCACTTTGTTTAGTATTTTTATTTGGACCCTCAAAAGTGAAAGATTTCAGTGAAATTGTAAACGTGGACAAAATTGGTCACTGTTATGTAATTCAATATATCCATTTGAGAAGGTCTCACTCCAAACAATATTAAAGCTAGAGCTAGATTTTACTCTGTGGGAATATGCTCCTTTGTTTACGACTGTAAAATATTGGGTAGCAGAGTTTGATCGAGGCCGTACGAGCTGCCAAAACGAACACCATTGTTATGACGTATAGCGCCCTGACCAAATAAACACCTATTTTGAGCGAAAGTCAAATTTATTTTAGTATTAATTATTATAAATTTTGACGTTGACGACGACGCCGTTAAAATCTAAAATATATATTTATTTACATAGTTTGTGTTTTATATACAAATATTCTTACGATTGTGTTTGGCCTCAATTCAGTCTGGCGCTAATTTTTATAACAAATTTAAATTTAAATTAAATGTAAATTACAATTACTCGACAACCGTTCTAGTTTAAGAATTTCTGCCAAATGAGAGAGAAATGGTCCAAGGTAAACCGCGAATGAAAGCGTAAATAGTTGTCAGATCGTTGATCAAATAAAGTAACACAACAATTTATTGAACAGTAAATTTACAACTTAACAACTGTAGTGGTCGATCAATTGAGATGTCCCCGCCGGACACGGGTAACAAAATTCACAAAATAGTATTGGATGCTCGTCGGCTGAATGTGAGCCAGCTTATTGGGTGGCAGAGTTTAAACGAGGCCGTAGGAGTTTCCAAGACGAACGCTGTAGTGGTCGACCAATTGAGGTTTCCACGTCAGACACGGTTAAAAAAATCCATAAAATGCCATTGGGCGATCGTCGGCTGAATATGTCTGAGCTAGCTGAAATTATAGGCATTTTAAAAAGTGCTATACATCGTGTATTGGCCGAAGAATTGAAGATGACAAAGCTGTGCGCAAGATGGGTGTCGCGCTTGCTTTCAATAGAGCAAAAATATTGTCATAAAGACATTTCAGTAGAGTGATTGGCGATATTTCACCACAATAAAGTCGAATTTTTATATCGATTTATAACCATGGCTGAGGCATGGTTCCACTACTTCACACCTGAGACAAAGGGACAGTCAAAGCAGTGGACTGGAATGGGGAAAACGTGTCCAAAGAAGGCGAAGACGGTTCCATCTGCAGAGGCAAGAGCATGGCGTCTGTTTTTTTGGAATACGCATGGGATTGTTTTCATTGATTACCTTTAGAAAGGAAAAACCTTCAACGGCGAATATTATGCTATTTTATTGCAGCATTTAGGTGATGAAATTATGGAAAGAGGCCGCATTTGGCGAAAAAGAAGGTGTTGTTTCGTCAAGACAATGCTCCAGTTTACACATCCACTATTGCAATGGCCAAAATTAATGAATTAAAGTTCGAATTGCTTCATCACGCACCTTATTCGCCAGATTTTGCTCCTTCGGACATTTTCTATTACCAAACTTGAAAAAAGGGCAGGGTGGTAAAAGATGTGGCAACAATGAAGAGGTAGAGTCTAAGGTTGATGGCTATTTTACGGAGTTTGGCTGTTCTTGCTACAAACAGGGTGTAGAAGCTATTGAATATCGCTGGAAAGAGTGTATGGATCTAAAAGAAGATTACGTTGAAGTGTAAAGAAACTTGTTCCCAACATTTCTGTGTCTCTTTTGTTAGGTCGCCTAACTTTTGGGACCGCCTTCGTAAAAATTAAACTTTCTAAGTTTAAACTAGCTGAATTTCACAGAATAACTAAATATATAGTTGATGTCATTGAATTGAGTAGAATATTTGACTTAATTTAAAAATTGCATCATGCCTAAATATCACCATTTTTAATGTCACAAAAATTTCGTTCGATGTCTTTCCGCAAGTAAGAAAATTAGTTTTATTGTATGTCTCGCTACTTTTTTTCTTTTCTTGTGATGGGTATGCAAATGCGTGCGTTATTTAAATATATGTGCCAAATTTCGAGTACTGCTACTGTATGCCTGCAAGGTTAACCGCCTCCTAAACCAACCCCCTTTAGTTCTTTATTTAGGGGTCTCATTGCTCGTTTTCGTCTCAATCAATCGGTGAAGGTTGATTTGTTTATAAATATAACAATAATACGATCTATATTTACGTAAAGCAATATTATATGTATAGTACTCGCTGTTTAAGGACCGGGGAGCTACTAAACTAAATATTAGATAATATGACACTTAACATACCGCTGGTACGTAATGCGATAAAATCAAGCTGAAACGGCCATAGCACTCATACTACACACTTATAGTCACTGATAGCTACAACACCCAGTGTGGGATAATGAAAGATAGTGATAACCTCTCGCTCTTTCTCACTTTGACCAGCGCGCGCTGTCACGAATTGCTGATAATTTGCCATTTCATGGTCACGGTTACGATACATTGGTATTCTTGTGATAACAATAGCAACAACAACAACAACAACAAGAGATAATGCACTTTTTGTTAAATTAGACGCCACTCAGATTTGCCAGTAATGCCAATCGATTGGAAAGAGCCCAAAATTACGACAAGGAATTTGCTGGCACTTTTATCGAAATGCTTTGCCTGCACGAAAAAAATCGTTTTCCTTACAATCGGTCGTACTTATTTCACCTATAGAGGTGCAATATCTTGCCCCACTGTACATTGTAGCTTAAGGCGGACGAATTACAATGTATAGGTATATGTAATGTGCAATTATAAAAATTTGTAATTGATAAAATATTTGTTATTTATGTGACCCGTAATTAAAGGTAATCGATTGGATGGATTACAATTGACTTTGTAATGAAATTAATAAACTGATTTTGTGTGATAACGAGCTACCTGATAGTAGTGGTGGTGGCGATGGTGGTAATATTACCTTATTGGAATGGTATGGGTTATCCATTTGGTGGTTTCAAAATTGCCAATCTGGCAAGGTTGTCAGCTGTTAAATATCTGTCATCTGAAATGTTGTTAATTTTGTGAAAGGTTTGCCATTGGCAAATACGGATCGTTTAACAATTGAAGAACTCGTAAAAGTAGTTAAAACTTAATGCAAAAGTGGTGATCCAAACGTGGGCGTCCAATTGAACCAAATTTTCTTCAGCGATAAAGCTCGTTTCTGACTGGGTGGTTACGTCAACAAGCAAAATTGTCGCATGTGGAGCTCCGAGAACACAGAAATGATTGTGAAAAACCCATTGCGTCCGTAAAAAGTGACTGTTTGGTGCGCGTTATAGCCTGGTGTGCATTGGGTTCTATTCTTACGAAAATGACGCTGGAGAAACCGTTACCCTCAATTCAAAGCGCTAAGGCCGTATGGTAACCGATTTTTTTTTCTTGCTACAATTGAAGAATATAAACTAGACAATACACATATGGTCAAAATAATAAGTACACCCTATTTTTTTTAAAGGCATGTATGTAGACGAAAATTTATTTAAATTCAAAGAAAAAACAAATACTAATTTCTTTTGTTATAACATTAGAAATAAAAGAAATACTAAAACAATAACAAAACAAGACTTAAATTCAGTATTTTTCAAAAAGTAAGAAATTAATCAAAAAACATTGGACAAAATAATAACTACATTTAGTTAAAATAAGCAAAAAAGTAAAGAAATCAAGTTTCTTCTGCTAAATTGGCTGAGTTTTGTTAAAAGTCAGTATATCCTCCTTTATTTTCAATTATTTTGTTGACTCTTTTTGGCATGCTGGCAATAAGATTCCTGCAGGTTTCTACTGATATTTCATACCAAGTTTTGTGAACAAAATTCCATAACTGATCCTTATTTTTAAGAACCTCCTTTCCAATTTGTTGTTTCAACTCTCCCCAAGTTTTTTGAACAAAATTCCATAACTGCCCCTTATTTGTAAGAACCTCCTTTCCAATTTGTTGTTTCAACTCTCCCCAAAGATTTTTGATTGGATTTAAGTCCAGAGATTGACTAAGCCAGTCGAGAAGGGCAACATTATTATCTTGGACCCAATCCTTTACCAACCTAGAAGTATGCTTCGGATCGTTATCCTGCTGGAATGTCCATCTAAGAGGCATACTTTCCACAGCATAGTTCAACATCGTATTTTCCAAGATATCTTTGTAGTGAAATCTGCACATGGTGTCGGTAATTCGATGTATCGGACTGACACCATACCACGAGAAACAACCCCAGACCATAATATTGTCGCCTCCGTGCTTGACCGTCTGCTTTGTAAAGCGAACATGGAATTCCTTACCCTTTAGGGCGTCGAACATTCCGGGCACAGTCGTTTCCAAATATATTAATTTTTGTTTCATCGCTCCACAAAATGTTTCGCCATTTTTTTTTTCGTCGTCTTCTCTGGACCAATTGGAATGACTTCTTGCAAACGTTAATCTAGCCTTTAAACTTTTTGTCTAATCAAAGGAACTCTTCTGGCTATCCGTCCTGGTAAATGTGCTTCTTGTAGTCTATGACGAACCGTTCGCGATGCAATTAAATTACCAATTTCTGCTGAAGTCGCTCTTGAAGACAAACGGGTCCTTCTTCGCAAGTGTTACAATACGGATATCTGTTGTTTTTGACGTTTTTTTTTGGTCTTCCGCGAGTTTCGACAGGCTTTTTAGGCTTTAAAGCATTTTGTACAAAAACTAGCAACCGATTCATAGTTTGTGCTATAGAACGAAGACTTTTGCCGCTTTTTCTTAGTCTTGAAACAATTTTTCTCTCCTTCGGAGAAGAATGGCTGTTTCGACGCATGGTTGATTTTTTTTAACAAAATATTTTGTTATGAATAAAGATAAACAACAGTAAAACAACTAGCTTTTCCAAAAAGACTACGGCAGACTGTGACAATATTGAAGAATTGAGTATTTATTATTTTGCCCAAGTACTGAAATCACACCTGAACAAAACTAACTCACAATGAAAACAACGGGGAAGCCCCAAAGTTGCTTTTACTTTTAAAGGCATTACCATATTAAAGTTATTTAAATAAAAAAGAATTGCCGTGTTTACTTTCCGTTAAAATAACTAAAATGAAACATAAAGCAAAAATAAGTAGGTGTACTTATTTTTTCGACCATATGTGTACATCTAAAAATACAGATTTTTTTTCATCTAACATTCATACATGATGCTCCACTTGTAGTCATGGTATTTTTTATGATTCAAATATTAAAAACTTTGTTCAGACTTTACTTAATATTTTCATGAAATTTTGAACATCTCACATGTTTTCCACTGCAAATTTAATTTTAAAGTTCCATTAGAAATACACCATTGGTTCTTAATGGGTTACATCATACATTATTTCAAATGAAGGTGTAGGTCATGACTAAGTTTTCGCTGGAAAGTTGTGTTCCTGTTTTTTTTTTGTTGACCTGGTTTTCTTAGATAAATCCACTTCATTCATAGTTCTTATTCAATTCAGTTCTGACGTTGGTTTGTTTCTTTCAACCAGATGTTAATGTACGCATATCTTTGAATGACTCAGCTTTATCGATTTTTGGAAAACATATGAATAAATATTAACACATTATTTTTGATGTGTATTCTATACACCAGAGATGTGCAAAAGGCGGGCCAAAAAATATTTCGAATATTTTCGCGTCCCGCAATAGCTTTTTTTTTTAATAATAGAACATTAATACCTTAAAGCCTAAAACCGGTTAAATAAAATCTACTGAAATTAGTATCGGCTAAGACAACTGATGTGATGGTTTTACATGAGTCTCGCTGTGAAAGCCTTACCCATGGTGTGCCACCACACATGTGCTGTTCTCCATCATTTACTTTTCTTTCTTGGTTATGTGTTCTTTCTTTCTTCTAGCGACAGCAAGCGCCACTTTGGGGTACTCAAACTAATCTCGAAGGATTAGCCAAACTACCAGAGATTGGAAGTAGGTCCCTTGGAAAAGCTTCCTCAGGTCCCACTCCCTCACTGGGCCAAAGTACCTTTGTAGCTACCTCCCGGGTAGGAGTTGAGGTATCTAGGAAGACTTCGGATAGACATGAACAGTGTTCTCTAAGCTAATGCCTTCCTTCACCAACGCGACGTGAAGCAACGCAAAAGCACTGAAAACACTTGTTCGGGCAACCACAGCCAGCACGATGCTCCCACTAGGGGTCCAACACCATTGACCAGGAAGGAACAATGTTCCTTGGGCCCCTGGTCACCCGTGCTACCAGAAGAGAAGAACCCTCTGGCCTGGTTTCGCAGGCAAGCTACTCCAGTTTTGCTTTATCACACCTCGCATGGCACTGGTAATCCATAATCTACGGCATAGATTTTCAATGTCCGAGGAGAGAATATCAACACAGCAAAGCACACCATGCTCCTATCATAGTTCATTAACCAGATCTCTCTGGTCATACAACTATATTAACGGAAAAGATAAATCTTTTGATACCTCCCGACGGCTTCTACGTCCGCACCTGTTGCCAGGATGTGTCTTGTTTTTATATGAATCTCCCCTTTACTTGGTTTTCGAAAAACGAGTTCCAAGAACAGTTTGATGTCATATTATAGGTGAATCCCAAGACATAATCCACCTTTTCCTAGGGCGCCTGGCACAAGGCCACACTACTTTGTTTTTGTACGCAAGCATCATACCCTTTGCCTGCCTAATTACAGGATCGGGTAGAGAGGCCTGCGTTTTAGGGGTAAGCGGTACAAAGACCACAATATCGGCGAAGACAGTCGCTTTATTCTTAAGTAGAAATTACATTACATTGAAGAGGACAGGCAGGCGGTTCTCTTGGGAATGTTGCAAACTCACTTCCGCTGCCGTTTGACGCTATTACGTACTTTGTTGTTGTCGACGTGGTCGCTTAAGCCCAATGTCTGCCACGTGAAATGTCTGGTGAGGTATGGCCTGGTGTCGGCCGAGACAGCTACTTGATTCTTAAGTGAGCATCACACCATATTGATGACGACATTTAAGACCAGTTAAATTTACATATGGGAAATTTTTTATTATCAAGTGATTTTTTAGTATAATTTAAATTACATTTAATGAACTGAATTTTATTTCATTTATTTATTTGTGGAACTTTTAGTGCAAAACATAAATATGAAAACTTATTTATGTAGTTTTACCAGTACAAAATAAAATTCCAGTTCCGTTTTGTACAAATACAAAGTTCACAACTAATGAAATTCAGTTCATATGAACTTATTTGTGGAAAAATGTACTCACTTTGAGTACAAAAAAGGAAAAATATGAACTCATATCTTGAAAATTGATGCACATTTAGGGAATTTTGCTTGCGCTACATACATATCAAATAGTACACATTTGTACTGATATTAAATTGGAAAAAAAAACAAATTCAGTTCACATTAACTTGTTCGTAGAGAAAGTTGTACTTTTAGCTCAAATGAATAAAATGATTATTTGAGAAATTTAGCTGACATCATTTTTAGATGACTTAAAGCAATTCATTACAGACGAATTTCAATCAAGTTTCCATTCATATTTGAACAATTTTATATTTTTTTAAGGAAACAGATCCAAAGAATTACACTGAAGATGCTCTGCGCATATTTCAAGCAAAAATGTACCTCAGATTTGAAATGTACTGAGATTTTCATATTGAGTATCAAATATCAAATAGTACACAATTGTAGTGATATTAAATTAGAAAGAACACAAATTCAGTTCACATTAACTTGATCATTGACTGTACTTACTTTTAGTACAAATGAATAAAATAGTTATCATACGTTTGGGTAATTTAGCTGTAATTTTTATATGGTTTGAAGCAATTGTTTTAGATGGACTTCAATCGAGTCTCCATTCACATTTGATCATTTTTTTACTTTTTTAGGAAAGCATTTCCTTATTGCTGCCAGATCCAAAAGAACTACACTTCAGATGCTCTGTATAAATTGCAAGCAAAAATGTACCTCAGATTTTGAGAGTCCTAAGATTTTCATATTGAGTTTAGAAATTGCCTACATTTTAGTTCGTTTGAACTAAATTGTAGTTCAAATTAATTTAGTTTTCTGAAGTGAAAAATTATTTATCGCAAATTTCGAAATTATTTTATGCATACCATATGCTCAGATTAAGAAATAAACGTCTTTGGCTTCATAGAAAACTCACTTTTTCCTATATTTTAGTTCATTTTTTTTCTTACAATTAATTCGTATAACATGGAGTTGAACTAAAAATGTATTTGTTGTAACAATTTACATCAATTAAATTCGTGCAGTTACTTTAAAATAGAAAATGTTGGTGTCAGAGCAGGTTCAATTTCAAGATTGTTTTTAAGAAAAATTGTAAAATGTATTTTAAGAGCATTCGTGAACTTTATTCACTCCACACGAAATTTTTTTACGCAAAATTAGTTCAAAAGAATGTCGAAAATGTGCATAATTAAAATATTTCTGTTTTTAAATTTCAAATTTTAAAGAAATTTTCGATTGAACTTAGAAAGCAATACAATTTTATTGTATTCTACTGGTTGGGGTAAGAAATGAAATCATGAATCATCACCGAAACGAAATTAAATAGTAAACTAGTTTTGATTTGATTTCAGTTTCTGAAATATACCTTACATAAATCAAAAACACACAGGGTTTTGTTATGATTTTGATTTAGACCGAACCGAATTTTAAGATTGTATTGGATTTTGTTTCTGTTTCAAACATCCATAACAATTCTGATTTTGATTCTTAAACCTGAAACGAAATTAGAAACAATTTTGATTCTAATTTAGTTCTTGAAATATTTTATTTAAAAATGTTGAATTGAAGAAACCGACAAAGTCTTTGAGTAGCTGTGAAAATTTCTGAGAACCTGGTATTGAAATAAATTACGTGAAGCATTTTTACTTTTCGCCACGTTTTTTTTTTTCCTTTGCCAAGAAACGAAACTATATTTGGGCTAAGAACTATTTCGACTATTTTAGACTAAGAAATGAAACTGCATAAAACTATATTTTCGTTTCAGGTTTTAGAATCAAAATATCTGTTCCATTATGTTTCAATAGAGAAACTAATCCAAGGTGGAGTCCCTAATTTCGTTTCAGGTAAAAAACGAGTCAATATATGAAGTGAATTGAGGAGGTCCATAACAAAACGCAACAATTCCACTTTTCAAGTTTTTAACTTTTTTGACTGAATCCAATTCTACATGTTAAAATCTATCTAACAATTGTTATAAAACATACGAAATATCAATAATTTCTTTATAATTCAATTCCAAAAATATCGGTTCAGACCAAAATGCAACATTTCCATTCTGTACACGGTGTAGTTAAGATTTTAGGAAAGGACTGGCACCTTAAAGATGTTAAAATGTTGGCAGAATTCTACCGCCCCATAAACGGCATACAAAGTATGAAAAAAATATATTTTAAGCTGTCCACAAATCAATGTGTAGTCAAAGCTTTTGAAACTTACAAATTTGACAATAAGGAAAAATTTACTAGCTATCTTAAAAGAGGTAAAATACCCCCAACTTTGCTTAATGAAATTCCTCTTGGTGAAAAAATATGTTGTTAAACTATTGCAAAAACATTATGGCCAATACTGGTCAAACGTTTCGGAATTAGAATACTATAAAAATATATTAATAAACCATCAAGGAAATAGTGCTAATGAAACAGATAATATATCCTTATGTGATTGTTTAGAGGAGGACACTGGAATGAGAGTGTAAAACAACGCGGATTTTTTGTAATACTACAAAAACATATAAATGTAGTAAATATTAAATAATTAACATATAAATGTAATAAATATTAGTAATATTACAAAAGTGTTTATCATTTTCCTATAAAACGTAAGTAATTAAAATCAAAAAACATAAAATTACAGTTTTGTTCAAAACAAAAAGCCATAATTACAAACCTTGTTCATATCAAAACGCGACACTTCCATTTTGACTCATAACAAAATGAAATAAATACTATGTGACGGACCAAAACGCAACATTTCCAAATTTGTTATCTAATTATCTTAAAAACTAATCACTAGATAAATGTATTTATTTATGAATTATGTTGTTTTTAGAAAACTATTATGCCAAAACAACTGTTTTAACAAATATATAAATCCTACTGTCTTCAATTAATTTTATTCGTTTATCCAACATTTTGTTATAGTGGAATTGTTGCGTTTTGCTATGGACTTCCTCAATTGTTGTTTCGAATATAAATCAAAAATAAATTTTTAATGTATTTTAAATAAGTTTACAGCATCAAAATTGAAACAAACCAGAGCTACCGTAAAAGTCCCTGATTACAACTCAATACTTAAAAAATTATAATAGCAAAATTCTCAATATGTGGTTAATCCAAAGCGTAGATATCCGTTAGATCTCTAAAGAGTTCTGGTTAACCAACAATTTTGCTACCTGGTTTTATCATATTAATCTAACACATTTCAACTTTTTCTTTGAAGCACTTTATATGCCAAGCAAATTGAAATTTCGTATTATAAATTATAACAAACATTCAGAGAACAGCTCACGAACCGCAACTGACATATCTAGAGGGCCGTATTTTGTGCATGCCTGTCTGTTTATATACCATCCATAAACTAATATTTAACAACCTCAGACGTAAATTAATATCTTAAACAAATTTGTATGAAGTCTGAAAATACGTTTTTATAGCAGCAACAAACATGTGTGCGGGTGCAGTAAAGCCAAAATATAGCTTGATTGTTAGTATAATTTAAATTCAGCTGTTCATTTTTATATAAACGTTAACAAATTGCACGTTGTATATCCATTTTTATCTAAGAAACGTAAAAACCCTACCATAAGTAAATTTTAACCACAAATAATGTAATCTGGCGAGGGGAGACCCCTTAAAAATGCCATGGAAACTACGCTCGAATCGAATCGAATTCTGTTTTGGCAGAGGCCAGAACAACCGCAACCACAAGTAGGTGCTGGCAAAGAGAATTCGTTACAACGAGGCTGTGTATGATAACTACTTCAAAGGGAATATTAGCAAATTTGTGTGGGCCAAATTTTCGTTTGACGTAAACAAAACATGTGTTTTATCGTGTTAATGACGTAAAATAAAGTGAAATTCAAAAGATCAACATTAACACAATAATTTAAAAAATATAAAGGGGTATTATTTGGCATTACAGATAATTGCTTGAGAGGCGACGTTACTACGGATTAGGCAAGCAATTTAATAACATGACAGAATCCTCTTTTAACGAAGAAAAATTACTTACTTACTTTACCTGCCTTACAGTATAGCGCAGAATTTTTGTTCGTGAAACAATCACATAAAGGAGTCTGTGACAGAATAAAAATATCCAGAAAATTACGAGTGTTTCAAATAGAGCGGGCTGATATCGAAGTGGAATAAAACAAACTGCTGTATGTGGTGTGAGGTTCAGGTGGTTATCCATTTATTGGTTTCAAAACCGCCGGTCTAGCGAAGCTGTCAGCCGTTAAATACCTGTCATCTGAAGTGTTGTTTACTGAAACGTTTGACATTCACGAATATGGATCGTTTGACAAGCGAATAACGTGTAAAAACAGTATAAACTTACTACAAAAGTGGTGATTCAAACACGAGCTTCCCATTGAATAGAAATTAGAAATTTCTCATTCGGTAGTTACGTCAATAAGCAAAATTGTTACATCACATGGGGCACGAAGAACCCAGAAGTTATTATGGAAAAGGCATTGTCTCCGGAAAAAATGACGGTGTGACTCTTCATTACCTCCATCATATCGGCGTCTAATTCACAATGAGCTATAGGGGCCAAGCCCGTCAAAATACAAAGATTGCGTTGACTGGGTCACGTATAAGCCCTATAAATACTATAGCACGATAAGTTTTCGACAACGAAGAATCAGGCTTTTAAAATACAATCAAAACATAACATAATATGATGAATTGGAGAAGAAAAACTGAAGATCGAAGATCTGATTGTTATAACATAATGAATGAATGTAAAATAATGAATGAAATCAATTATTTTTCCAATGTATAGCTTTAGTAGTTTAAATTTCGCGTTGTGTAAATGCAATCGGATTGCGGTAGATGGCGTTAGAAAGATAAGATTTCGTATTCAAAAAACTACTCAGACAATTCTCTAAATGCTTGGCTATCTGTATTGTTTGAAAATACATCATAATTTAGAGTTTCTCTTCGATAAAGATGCAATTGCAAGTAAGGCGTCTGGAAATATGAACAGAGTTTACGGTTCTGATACCGTAACAGCCAATCACTTGCAATTTTGATTTCATCAATTAGTTACGGTAATTTTGATGCCCTGAAAGGCCGACTACTGAAAAAGTCTATGAAATAATGGAAATAGTCAATTCTAATCAACATGTAAGCATTATTTCGATGGCCCAGGGACTAAGCATTGTACAAAAACCCGTTTGAAGCTACTAGAATAAGACTGGATTCAAAATGAAATTCGTTGTATGGGTGTTGCACGAGTTATTGAAAAAAAACTAATGGAGCGAGAGTCCATCCGCAAATCCGGTGATGAAAAGTGGATCAATTACGACAACGCCGAACGTAAACGGTCGTAGTGAATCGCAGGGAATCGCAGGACTTGTTGCTGTGTGTTTTTGGTAGGATTGGCAGGAAATCATCTAATATGACCTATGCAAAAATTCTAATTTGGACTTGTTCTGCCAACAATTGGACCATCTGAAGAAAACAATCGCTTCTAGAAGAGGTCATGAGACAACATGAGAGGAATTTTTTTCCGTCAGAATAATACCAGGCCACACAAATCGATAGCGACTAGCCAGAAGGTCCGGCAGCTAGGTTGGAAAGTTATTATGCATCTACCATATAGCCTCAATCCTGACACCAAGTTATTACCATCTGTTTCTGTCTATGAAGAATAAAACAGCCGGTGAGACATTCGCTTCTCGAGAGTCTTGTGAAAGTCGACTGTCTCAGTTTTTGTCAACATAGATGAGAGTTTCTATGAGAGAGGCATAATAGAATTATCTTCAAAATGGCAACAAGTTATCGAAAAAAAGGTTAAATATTTCACCTAAATCGGACCATTTTAACTATGACAAATAAAGCCCTCAGTGTCATGCCAAAAAAAAAAATAGCACCTTATATGTAAATGTCTGTTCTTGTCGCCATCTACATCTAAATAAATGTACCAGAGCACGAATACGTATTTATTAGAATGAAAAGAATGAAAAAATTTAGGCTTTGTATAGCTTCAATTCTTGCACGTTGTAGTTTATCATACAACTTTCGTATATATTTTAAGCACATTTTTCATGGATTTTTCCCACAATAAATAAATTCAGTTTTTCTATAAAAACATAATATAAATATTTTCGTTTTCTAACGATTCCTGAGATTGCGAGATGTAAGCGGAAATATTTTCTGCTCTCTATTCAAATGCAGACACGTAAAAATTTCATAAAAGCGAAATTTCAGAAAACTACAGTAAATTTCACTATAATTAAAATCCATTGTAGCCATCATCCATTGCAAACTAATTTGCCAATGAATGTTTATATAATTTTTCTAAATAAAACAACAAACACAGACAATCGACCGAAAACAGTAGGAAAAAACTATAAACAATTATTAAAAATAATCATATTTCATTATACTTGTTCAACATTTCTAAATAAATTGTCACTGCAACGCATTTTGTTGAAAATGTTTTCAATATATTTTGTTTTTTTCTTTTTTTGTTTTTGTTTTTGCGTTTTAGCTCATTAATATACATTTTTGTGGATTTCGTGTCGTGGATTTATGTATCGGTTGAACTGATTTGAATGACGTCCATTATCTATTCAAATTTCCGAATATAGTTTTTTTTTGCCTCATCCTCCCGTATATGGCGACTCGGGGAAAAATGACATTAGGCGCATTTGCAATTCATATTTATAGGAATAGTTGATGGCATAATTATTTAAACATTCATTACACACAACAAAATGCAAATATTGACACTGTAATCTAAATGAATTGCAAGCAAATGTTCATAACACAGATGCAACACTTTTAAATTCACACAATTGTTAATATTATTTACATATTTTGATGAGGGTAGATCTTTTAAGGAGATCAGTAGAATGAGAGAATATTGAGATGATGTTCATTACAATACAAAATACTTATTTTTTTAGAGATGCAGCGGTCAAAAACTCTCAGGCTTCTTTTGGGGTACTTCGAGCCGAAACCGAATATTAATGTTTTTTATGCGGTACTAAGGCGATCCCAAAACTAATCGAACTGACGTATAGTTTGAAAAAAAATTATTTTGGTGAAAAGTGGCAACCTTCTAAGACATGTTTTAGGTTTCAAAGCGCCACATTGTTTATTAATTTTAGTTAGGCCATCAAAAGTAAACGATCTCAGTGAATTTGTAAACATGGAAAAAATTGGTCACAATTCTTTAATTTAATATATTCATTTGAACGGTCTCAGTCCAACCGCACTCGATTCTACTCTGGGGCAGGCTGCTTCTTTATTTACGACTATAAAATAGCGGAGTTGGATAGCAGAGATTAAACGATGCCGTACGAGCTGCCAAGACGAACACCATAGTGGTAGACCAATTGAGGTGTCCACGCCGGTTAAGAAAATCCACAAAATAGTATTGGATGATCGTCGACTGAAGGTGCGTATATTAACAACATACATCGTATATTGACCGAAGATTTGAAAATGAGAAAGCTGTGAGCAAGATGGGTGCCGCGCTTGCTTTCAATAGAACAAAACAACGTCGGTAAAATGTTTCAAGAGAGTGTTTGGCGATGTTTCATCGCAATAAAGCCGAATTTTTGCGTCAATTTATAATTATGGATGGGTGGACCCATGTCTCATCCGTAATTATAAGTCGAGGCAAAAATTCGACTTTATTACAATGAAACACCGCCAAACACTCTACTGAAACACCTTCACAACCTATTTTTGCTCTATTGAAAGCCAGTGCGGCACCCATCTTGCATACAGCTTTCTCATTTTCACAGCTGAGATACCTAAGAAAGGAACACTCAAAGCAGTGGACTGGAATGGGAGAATCGTGTCCAAAGAAGGTGAACACGGATTTGCAGGCAAGGTAATGGCGTTTGTTTTTTGGGCTGCGCATGGAATTATTTTTATTGATAATCTTCAGAAAGGAAAAACCATCAGAGGCGAATATTATTGCGAATTTATTGCAGCGTTTAGTTGATGGAATTTTTGGAAAAAGAACGCATTTGGTGAAACAGAAGGTATTGTTCCATCAAGACAATGATCTAGTACACACATCCATTATTGCGATGGCCAAAATTAATGAAGTAAATTGCTTCATCACGCACCTTATTCACCAGATTTAGCTCCCTCGGATTATTTTCTATTTCCAAACTTGAAAAAATGGTTTGGTAGTAAAAGATTTGCCAACAATAAGGTGGTGCAGTCTGTGATAGTTGACTATTTTAAGGAGTTTGGAAAAAGTGTGTAAAGCTGAAAGTAGATTATGAGAAAATTGATTACTGTCAGAAAAGTTCATAGCTAGTCGACTTTTAAGAACACCATTGTTGAAAAAAGTGTAGCGAGCTCTAAAGGGGGACTATGAGAAAACTGATTACCGTTGATGGCTTTTTTAAGGAGTTTGGAAAAAGTGTATAAAGCTAAAATGAGATTATGAGAAAATTGATAACGGTTGGTGGCTATTTTAAGGAGTTTGGAAAAAGTGTATAAAGCTAAAAGGAGATTATGGGAAAAATTGATTACTGTCAAAAACTACAAGTTCATAGTTATTTTCAACTATCTCTACTCATCCCGGAGGGAAAAAGTCTCAAAGTCGGGTGTAGCCAACTAAAAGGGGATTATGAGAAAATTGATAACGGTTGGTGGCTATTTTAAGGAGTTAAATCTTAAATTCGACTTTTAAGAATATTCAAAAATCTTCAAAATTGGAATGAAATAACTTAATAACTCTTTTTTTTTTCTTCTTTGATTTCGCAGATTTCGACTCGATTCTAACTGTATTTAATGTAACAAATCTATAATGTATACGAACGAAACCCGACAATGGCCTTGAGAATTTGACTGTAGAGAGTTATGATGTTGTTATTAAACAAAAATCGAAACGAAAGTAATCAACAACGTAATGTGAGTGAGAGACAGTAAATGATGACACGCAAATTGCGCAAATAAACCAAAAACCATGAATTATGTAAAAACAAAAATATAACCTTAGTCAACTGACACAAAATCCAAAAACCGCATAAGATAATAGATAATAACTATCTTCGTTCAAAATGCTGTGACGTAAAAGTCCCAGTCTGTTAGGTAGTTTCCTTTGCTGTTACTGAACCCATTTACGGTTGGTTTCCTTGTCACACTTCAGAGGACAAATGGGTTCATTATACGCTTCTGCTTCTTCGTTATGTGAGAAAGAGATAGAGAGAGCAAAAAGAACTTTCATTGCTTTGCAATTTTTTGTTGTGATATTCAATGAATGAAAATAATTCGCTTTAGTGTTGCACTAACAACACCAACAACGCTCTCTCTGCTCTCTGTAGTAGATTGACTTTTGACGTCATTTTTTTGGTGGCACCGTGAGAAATGTGGGAAGAGTGCAAAGGTACAATTGTTTGGAGGGCCGTGCAATATGAATGAATGCATGTGTTTATTGCGAATTACATTATATGGAATATGTTAACTTTTGGAAACGTATGAACGAAATTCAAATAAATTAAAAATTGAAATTGAAATTCAACACAACGAAGAAAAAAGAACAAAAAAACTAAAAAGTGTAAAGGAAATAGGGGCTTAAAAGAAAAGCGCCCCCTTTCGTGTTAAATAGGATTTCCACGAAAAAGACAACAAAACCTATCCAAAAACTGAGTCATTCATTAGAAGTTGCATAAGTAGATAAACCTATTACGTTAACAGATATGAATTAGGAGGTGACACAAATGTTTATTCATAGAATTTTCGATATCTATTCAAAGGAACCCAATTTATCATAACAAATACACATTCTATTGTACGTGTTCTATTGTAAAATGGAATAACGACATTTTTTCGTTTCATAATAGCAAAGATTTCTGGGGATTAAAGGTTATCTTCTCCGTTTAGATTATCAATTTTTGTATTCTGCATCGCGTGTTATAACCGGGTGTCGCTTTGGATGACAACGATATTTCATATTCGGTTTCTAATATTTTGCCATTTATTCCAAAATTACTGTATTTAAAAAATGCCAGGAATTAATTTCGCGCACTAATTTCACGGTAAATCATATTGGGATCTTTCAGCATCAGTTTCCACAGTAAACGACGTATTGAGGCACGATATTCGCTCTGAAGCTTTGGAAAAAGGGCAAAAAAGCAAATAATGAGATGAATTTTAAAGTATGTGGAAAGAACGCAAATTTTTTGACACCGTGTTTTGTTAAAAATGAAAAAATTAATGATAATTTTTTTTCTCATCTGGCAAATCCACTCGCGTTATCATGTAATTGTTCAATATAACTTGGTTTTTTTGGTTTACTCAAGCTCAAACTACTTTTGTGTTTTCCAAAGCTTGGCTTAGAAAACGAAGTTTTGACAGAATGATATTTTCATAATGCTAGGCTGTCTGTATAGCTATTCCGGCCACGGATCCTCATGAGCAGCTCCAAGTCTGGTTATGAACAGTTTATCAAGTCTTATGCATCTAAAATTCTCAACTTATTGAGAATTCCTTCTTAATTGCACAGATTCGAAAAACAGTACAAGCATTCAGTTATGAAAACTATTCGCAAAACTTCTTTTCTTTGCGGACAGAATTGTTGCGTCTGGTACAAAAGATATTTATTATCCATTCAAATTTATCAATTTAATTTATTTATAATAAGTAGCAAACTTGCGGCAGCGAATGATTCAATAATCAAAACATTTTTCGTACACATTTTCCGTAAAAGACTTCAGTTCTCTTTTATGTCTTCTATCGACTGAAACGGTTGCTTTGGAGTGGCAATTTGAGGTTTGAAAACAGAAAAGGTCAGTTGTTCGATGATATTCATTAAGTTTTGGCCAAAAATTTTTTCACCTTGCGAGAAGGTGCTTCGTGGTGGTGAAATGCGTTGCCATAAGTTCCTTCCACATATCTGAACATTTTCAGCGAATTTACACTTCCAAACGCCGCATAACGCATAGATTATATTCCGTATTTACCGTCTGGCCTTCTGATAAAAATTCCGAGTGCACCACACCGCGATAATCAGAGAAACCCGTCAACATTACCTTGACTTTTTGATGGAATTTGCTGTGATGTGTTCGGATTTGGCTCATTTAGAAGATAACATTCCAATGTGTGGAACAGTACAATTTTGACTGGAGTATTCGAAAGTAATGTTGCAAATCAGAGAAATTATTTAGAAACTGTGTACTGTTGGAATGTATACTTTATACTGTAGAGTTATTTAAATCTCCTTCGAAAATAACACGCCTTAAAATAGTCTCTAGGGCACCTATCGTTAATTAATTAACTTAAAATGTACTGTGCTCTTATGGCAACTATGCATGTACTGTACAGAATTCACACCTCAGGATCTAGTGCTTAAATAATTCGAAGTTTGGTAACTGTTTTTCATGTCCAACTCGTAAATCCATGTCTCTTGGCCAATTATAATTTATATTATAAAAGTGGCTTCTTTCTGTCACGTCTTCAGTGAAGAAATTTCAGGCATTTTGGAACTAGTCAAGCCATACCGCAAACAATCGTTTAAAATTGAACAAATTGATCCGTGATCAGTTGAAGACATTGATAGTTGGTTGATAGTCGATCGGAGCGAGGCGACCACATCCGTTTTTGTACCACGCGTTTGATAAATTCAATTCATCGTAGGCCTTGTGTAACATTTCCAATGATTCGACACATGAAGTTCAATTTTCAACGCAAAATATGAGAGAAATTCTTTGATATTTTTATCCATTATAAAAATCATAAGACACGCTTGAGATGAACTGATATAGTCGACTAGTGCAAACGATCTTAATTATAGGTGACGCTCAAACTCCGCGTCAGTGTCAACTTATTGACGATCCCTTTTAACGATCTTTTTAAGCGTTGTTTGTTAAATGGTACTTTTTTTTAATAGAATGTTAAGTTCAACAGGATCTTCTTCCCCCATTATTTATTCCAAGACCGTTAATACGCGCAAAATCTATACTTTTGTTTAGAATTTTTGTGAAAACTGCGGAATAAATCTAGTTTTTCTTTTGTACCTGTAGAATGGTAAAAATGAAGGACAATCTAAAGTGTACAGACGTCCCAAAAAAGATTTGAGAAAAACAAGAGATCTGTTTTTTTTTTGCAATACAGATCAATATAGATGGAATGTTAACGCCTTTGAGTACCGGTATATTCCCTGTTCTAATAAAGTATATCACAGTAGTTTCGCTGTGGGACAGGGCCTCTTGAAATAATGAAATTAATTGAATTATTGTTTATATATTTTTAATTTTAGCAACTACATTTTCTCTTCCTCTTTTCTCTAAATTAAGAAAAGACTTAAATTGTACTTATAATTTTCTACACCTGTAGTGTTCGTCAGTAATATGAAGGTCAAACAACTTATTGTCTTTACGTAAGTGTTTTGAATTCCCGCTGTATTGAAACAACGTCGATTATCTTTACATTGCAGTTAGGGCAATGTGTATTGAATAACTAAATACTATTGTTGGCATTGCAAAATGATTTTTGTAAATGCAAAGATTTTAAAGAAAAATAAACTACTGCTGGCACACAACAGACATAGGCGAATCTCCCATTGGACATTTTCTGATCGGCATAAAAAAGGACAGCATATTTTTCGTTTCCTTTTGATTGTTCAATCAACAGTCAACAATACTCCAGATGCACAGGGCGGCTGACGAACATTGCTACCAGGATGTTACTTAAAGATGCTGAAAGAATATTTCTTTCCAGAACTGCGCTGAGAGAGAAAATCCATTGCAATTCTATGCAGTTTTAATAACATGCTATAATTTGTCACATAGCCAGGTCTGACAGAATACTGTCCATAATTTGTTTTGTGGAGTTATTGCAAACAAGAAGTTCGTACAATAAAGCAGACAAATTTGATGATTTAAATAAATGCAATCAAACGATAGTAAGGAATGGCCAAGTCGCGCATGCCTTAACCAGCTTCGTACTCTTTAAAATTCAATTATTTTTATGAGCTATTAGAAAGACTCAATAAAAGTGTTATTTTTTGTTGAAATAAAAAAAAGTAATCTGTATGAATTAAAAAAAGTTATTTTTAATTTTGTTTAGATCTAACAACATTCGTTAGCCACTTTTTAATAAGAGGCAAGATCTCACATTTTGGAATGAACAAAGAAATTTGTTAGTTAGCTTAAACGCCCAGTAAATTACCTTCACTCACTAACACAACAAAACACTTTGAATTGAGACTGTCAATGATCATGAGCTATTTCGGTTTTCCGTATCGAGTGTTTCGAGCCGTCGTATTTTCAGCAGATATTTCTAGTTGTTATGCGATTTTATTATAATCCTTAAGGATATTCCAATGCTTTACGCTTTTAGAATATGCTCTTAAATTCCTTCGATTCAAATTTCAAAAATTTCATTTAAACCCACCCTACATACTTTTGTTTCTACGCCTGACATAACATACTTCAGCAAGTTCTATTCATAGCCGCCCCGCCCCGCCCTGACAGTTTTGTTGCATCATCTTTTTTACCCTGGCAAAAAGATTAGAATAGCAAATTTGCTAAAAGCAAAGAAAATGACGAGTCTATTCCAAAACAATTGGTGTTAATTGATATTGGCAACAATTTCTATATTGTCAATATGCCATATTTTGCATTAGTTGTTTTTTTTTTTTTTGGATTGACACCTCTGTTTTTATCCGTTGTCAAAGACGCGATGTTGTCACATTTCACACTTAGATGGTATGATATTCGCTCATCATATTAATTCTTCCCGGCCATGGGAAAGTGATTACGTTTTGTTGTTTTCTGGCGTTTATAACAATTGGCAACTCTCATAGCTGTTTAACATGGAAAACAGGTGTATTCAATATAGAATAAATGCTCAAAATGTCACATGACAATCCTTAATGTCCTTTAAATGTGTCATGGTGAAAGTGCAAAAATTTTTGGCGGTAATGGAATTTAAATTAAAATCTATATTAAGATTTGACAAAAAGTCACAATTGTGAAAAATAAGAAATATAATTTCTATGTTAATTTGTGTTGAACATTTTTTTTTTAATTTTTATATATTATTTGTTGATCTTTGATTCTTTTTGACTTTGTATCATTATTCGATTTGAAAATCATCTATTTTTTTAACAGTAATAAACTTTTTTTTGTTAGAAAACAGATATACACGGACTAGAATTTTTGCATTATCGAGGAAAGATATTTTTTGTTTAAGAAAATTTAGTTATTGTTTTTTTTTTATACACCAACAGTTTACATTTGTATGCCATCGATTTCTACAATTTGAATCGATTTATATTGATGCTGTCATAAGACTTTATGCCCCGCCAAAAAAAGTGAAAGTCATTCCAAAGAATATTGGGGGTTATCCATTTTTCGGTTTCCATACTGATGTTAAATAGACCACATATAAAGCTATGGTTTGGATAAAACTTGCAATTCATTACAATGTTTAGACTTTGCCATTATTTACGAAATACAATATGATTTAAATGACTGCTTTTCGATTGGTAGCAGCAGTAGTTTTCGAGGTAGGTTTTGACCGCTTTTTCGCACTTTTCGGGCGGAGATAATTTTTCAGATATCATTTTCATGAATGTTGGTTTTCAAATGCTCCAACGTTTGGGGATCATCTGCTTAAATACGGTATTTAACGTAGCCCTACAAAAAAAAAAGGTGTAACGGCTTCAAATCGCATGATCTTGGTAGCCAATTGACGTCGCCAAAAAGGGAAATTACGCTTTCTGGAAACTTTTCATGCAATAAAGCTAAAACCTGTCATGTTGTGTAGCTCGAGGCACGATCTTGTTGAAACCACATATCGCCCAGTTCACAATCTTCGATTGCAGGCCAAAAACAAGTTGGTTATCATACGGTCTTAGAGCTCTGAATTGGGATTCGGATTATCCGCCACTCTTTCACTTTCAGAAGCGATATTGTCGGCAATGCTTACATTGCGATGATGTACAAACATTATCGCATCTGTAACATCTCCGGTCTCTTAAAATGTCTTTATAATCTTGCCAATTCCTTTCACAGTAGGTCGATTATAGCGACCATAATCACCCTGTAATGCACGAAAAGTGTCCACGTTTGAATCACCACTTTTGTATGTAAGTTTTAACTAATTTTACGCGTTCTTCGGTTGTTAGACGATCCATATTCGTAAGTGGCAAACCTTTCGCTAAATAAATAACGCTTCAGATGACAGGTATTTAACAGCTGACAGCCTTTCCGGACTAGCAGTTATGAAACCACTAAATGGATAAACCCTTATTTTCATATCTTCCACAAATGCTGAATGAACATATTTTCCACTTCTTGGAAAGCTCTTTTTAATTACACCAAAGGGACCAAAGAAATAAAGGCGTTGTAACCAATTTTTGACAATTTTTAGTAGTTTCTTTTTGTTTCCGATGCAAAAATTTAAAAATTTTCTAAAATGTATTTAAAACAAGTAACTTAAGTTAACTGTTTATGTAAATTCTGATTAAAAAAAAGATAATTATCATAAAAATCATCTTAAAAATTTTCATTTTCGTAGAGGATCTGGTGGAAAGTCAGTGAAATTATAGTGCCAAAAACAACAGCATTCCTCCTATGACAAGCCCATGTTCATCGATGATTATCCGTTTTTTTACCTCTTCTACCGCACGATCAGCGTTTCTTTTCAACTTCCCTGTATGCTCTTTTTTGCTTTTACGTTATTCAAAATTTAACTTAAATCCTCTGAAACAGTTCTGCGCTGTAGTAGATCATATTTAACAATTACATTTAATTTTTATGTTCTTGTTTTCCAACAAAAATAGAGGGCATTTTTAATTGTATAACAAGTGGATTTTTAAGCTGGTATAAACGTCCATCCAATAATGTATATACCACAATCAGCGGATGTTTTTAACTTCCCTTCTCTTTTTTTTGGCACGGATATTAATCAAAATTTAACTTAGATCCTCCGAAACAGTTCTGCAATGTAGTAGATCATATTTATAACAACAAAATGAAGCTTATAATTTCTGTGTTACTTTAGAAAGTAAAAGGAAATCTGCAATTTCGTAAAATGAGATGATTTTTCTAAGCAGTTGTAAACGTCCAGCCAACAATGTATAATACATTCTATCAAAAAGTGCCAAAAATTGACAATTTAAAAACCCCGCTTAAAGGAGTTGTGGAAATTCTACTTATCGCCAAGTTGTCATAACTATCCTCTATATTGATACGGAGTTTGAGCAAAATTTATCATTTAGTTTGTTTAAAGAGCTCACTTTTATCAGTTCATCTCAAGAAGTGTGTTTTTCGATGGATATAAACACCGAATAAGGAGTACAAAATTTTGCCCAAATTACCAAAAGTATTACAGAAGCCTTACTGTGAATCCACTTCATCAAAAATACGAGCATACTAGAGATACAGCGTATATAGAAGGAGGCGAGATATAGTGGAATATTTGCATAGCTCCGGTTGATCCTCAACATTTTCTACTGAAGTTAACTTCGCGATAAAGTGAAGGAACTGATGACTGCAAATCGTTTTCCAAGTTTGACTGATATAGCCTCTGAACTTGCTGTATCTCACGCATCAATTCATACCATTTTACACCATGGTTTGGGCATGAAACTTATTGCCGCTCAACTAGTTCCGAAGGACCTACATTTTCTTCAAAAACTCCATCGCGTAAAGTTCTCTGAAGACATGTTATAACTAGTCGATTCCGATCGCACATTCATAAAACACATAACTGGTGATAACATACTCGTTCAGGTTTACAATTTGACATGTAAACCATTCAGCAAACTTCGGAATGACACCTTCTAACTTAACCGAAACCATTAAAGCATGTCGAAATAGATAAGAAATCAAAATAATCTTAACAATTTTATTTGATTACCGCAGTGTTGTGCGCTCGGAATAATTGGCAGTAGGTCAGGTGGTAATTAAGGAATATTATATGGTCATTATGAGGCGTTCGGGAGAACCAATTCATCGATAAAGGGCAGATTTATGAAATGCAAGCTCACATTACGACATTTTGAATGGATTTTCTGGTCAAAATCTCTAGAAATACTACCGAACAAATACCTGCCGATTATTTGGTTTTGAAACCCCCAATTTAGTATTTCCAGGCACCGATTTTCGGCCGGATAAATAGAATATGTTAAAGGGAATGCGGAGCGAGAAATCTGAAATTCTCCGGAAAATGCCTTTGAAAAATGTATTGATATTTGGATTATTATTATTCAGAAAGGGCATATTTTAAAGGTGATATAATAAAATTGTATCAATTATAAGTATTTTGCAATTTATTGTAAACGCCTCTTTAGGAAAACAGAACACTCACTTTAAACTATTGATGTTTTGCGAATTTCTCATGCAGAAGAGGAAACGCATGAAGAGAAACACCTTTTCATGACAACAAAACACTTCAGTAGTATCCAATCAGTATTTTGCCGTCATCATGACTCAAGTGTTGTCATTTTTATTATTCACTTTATATGATTTTTTAATTTGTTAACTTTATTGTTGTTTTGCCATCTTCGATTATTTTAATTTTTTAAAAATTATCTCAAAATTTCTATGCAAAACCAAACTGACTTTCAATCTTAGAAAAATGTTGACTCGTCGTGTAATTTTTTGTAAACATTTTGGGATAACAAATATTGCAAATTACCTATGGACGGTGGATAGAGCTATTTCGGGAATTAACAAAGCGCCCAAAATGATCTGTAATGAAAAAAAGAGATCAAAATTATTAGTGTAGTGTCAGGTGGACGAAGTGTCGAATAAAACAAAAACAAATTCCGCTTTCATCACATGAATAAGACAGCTTTCCGCTTTGAATGAATTATAATAGTTTGTGTTACATTATTACTGACCTCATCTAATGTAATGTTAATAATGTTCTAAAGATCATTATTAATCTTATATAATATATAGACTAAACTAACAAAACTATTCCAAAATCTGTATACTGCACCTATTCTGATATTCTCCACTGTACACTAAACTATGTTGTATCTTAACTCCCAGTATCTTAACTCCCAGCATCATACATTTACTTCACAATATCAGCCTATGCTAATTACTGTTGTTGTGTTGTTGTTGTTTTGTCTGTCCGTTCATTGTCCTTGAATTGCATTGGTGAACTCAATGCATGCTTGCGTCGCTGCTCATGCTGTTGCTGATTTGAAGCTGGCTTTACATATACACAAGAATATAAACTTCACTCAAATCAACAACATTTGTAGCTTAGTGCAATTTTAGTAATTTCAAGGGAGTCACTTCTTTTCTGGATCTTTGAGCTGAAAACACAAAAATTTGCTAAGTATTTAATAATATAATTGTATTACCGAAATAAAAGTTCCTGTTCTTATTAATATTATACCAAGAAAAATTTCGGTTTTGTTCTACCGGGGAAACTATAACTTATTCATAAACATTGGTGCCGAAACCCGGGAATTTTCTCGTTTATTAATTTTTAAATAAATTAGTTTGTTCAAATAAAATTAAAAGTTTCTGTTGTGAGTACTAAAATTAGTGGAAAACTACAGGTGGCAGTTTAAGTGAAATCAATTAATCAGAATGAGTGATCTAACTAAAATGATTCAATCACAACGCGATTCGTTGCGATTGATGTCTAAATATGAGACTCGTTTCGAAATGAAAGCCAGTGCGGAAAAAACAAATGGATATCTGAATGCTTTGGCACAAAGGGTGGATACCATGTTTAATAAGTTCGAAACTCAACATGAGGAAATTGTTCAAAAGATCCATGATGAATCCATAAATGCCCAAGATGTTCCGTATATAAGTGCTGATGTATATATGGAATTTTCTGAAATGTATTTTACATTTAAAGGCAAGATTATGGACTCTTTTCCAGAATATTCCACTGTCCATTCCCCTTTTGCAAGCACTTTCGCAGCCCCGAACAGTCGCTCAGATACAACCATTGGCTTAGAGACGAAGCTTCCAAAAATTTCACTGCCAACGTTTTCTGGAGAATATATGGAATGGATTCCATTCCGTGATATATATTGCTCTCTTGTGCATAATAATGATTCACTCACAAGAATTCAAAAATTTTATTACCTAAAAGGCACGCTTGTTGACGAAGCCGCTAATTTAGTAAAAAGTATTTCTGCCACAGAAGCAAATTATGATTCAGCGTGGAAAATATTAGAAACTAGATATCATAACAAAAGAATGATCGTTGGAAATTTAATTGGAAAGCTATTCAACATTCCAAAGTCTGATGGTGGATTTCAAACCATTAAAACATTGCTTGACTCTGCGCAAGAATGTCTTTCTTCGCTAAAGAATTTAGGAATAAATACCCGTAGCTGGGACCCAATTTTAGTATATATTCTTGCTCAAAAACTTGATCTTCAGACCCGTAAAGATTGGGAACGATCCTTAAATTCCAATACCGAAATTCCAACACGTTCAGAAATGTTCGATTTTCTAGAAAAAACCTTTCGCACGCTGGAATCATTGAACGATGAATTCCCATCTACGAGAAAACAAAAAAATACTCAATTCGTCCAAACTAAGAAGACAGCATGTCATTCCGGGAACTTTTCCAAACAAACACAAACCTCATGTCCATATTGTGGGAAAAACCACTCACTTTCCAAATGCTTTATATTTTTGGCTCTGCCAATAAATGAAAAAAATAAGTTTTTGCAAAACAAAAGTATTTGTCGTAATTGTCTGTCTACTGGGCATGATTACAGTGAATGTAATTCATTATTCCGATGCATTCTGTGTAAACAGCCTCATCACACCGTGCTCCATACTGAGCTCCGTGACCAAATGAATCAGTCTTCGAATAACTTGCCCTCTTCATCCATTTCGGATAACAATTCAACTCCTCAAGTCACTTCCCATAGTGCGAACTATTTTCAATCAGTTTTGCTTTACACAATTCGAATGTGCGTAACTACTTCTCGTGGTAGCTTTCCTTTGAGAGCGCTCCTAGATCCGGGTTCTCAGGGCAGCCTAATAACCGAATCTGCTGTTCAACTATTGGGTCTAAAGAAAAAGAGATCGCACTGCAAAATAATTGGAATTGGAGATGGAGGAGCTAATTTATCTAAGTACACTGTGACTCTAGATTTATGTTCTCGCAAGTATGAACCAATACTTTCTTGCACAGCTTTAGTACTATCAACTTTATCATCTTATACTCCAGAACCTTCCTCAAGGCATATGTCAATGCCAAATATTAATGTCGAAAGTTTAGCTGACCCATTGTTTTATAAGTCTGATGAAATTGATATGATACTCGGTGCAGATATTTGCTCTAAGATTAAAATACCTTCTGAATCGTTCATACATAACGATCTTTTCTTTCAAAATACATTCTTTGGCTGGGTGTTCTCTGGGTCTACCTACCATGAGCCTTCAAGTAGAGTACATATTCATAATACCAGCTTGGAAAATATATTAAGGTCGTTTTGGGAGCAAGAGGAAGTTCCTGTGAATAGAGATTTGTCAAATGAAGAATTGTCTTGTGAACAATACTTTAAAAATACTACTAAGCGCACAGATTCTGGAAAGTACATGGTAAATTTGCCATTTTATTCTGTCCTAAGTGACAATACTTTGCCTGAACTTAGCAATAATGTCATAAATGCTTTCAAACGTCTACGGAATTTGGAAATCTCATTTTTCAAACGACCTCTGTTTGCTGAAAATTATAAAACTTTCATGCGAGAATATGAATCCTTAGGACATATGTCCAAAATCGGGGCTTATCCAAAAGATGTCCGACGAAATTCGTATTTTCTACCTCATCATGGGGTTTTCAAAGAAAGCAGTTCCACTACGAAGTTAAGGGTAGTGTTTGATGGCAGTAGCCATGTAAATAATTGTAAATCTCTTAACGATGAGCTTTCTTCTGGACCTGCGCTTCAGAATGATCTTCCCTCAATTATGACAAAATGGAGAATTCATAAAATTGCGTTTGGTGCTGACATTGAGAAAATGTTTCGTCAAATTGAAATCAATCCAGATCACCGTAAATATCAGCAAATATTATGGCGATATGATTCATTTGATGAAATTGCTATTTATGAATTAAATACAGTGACCTATGGCGCAAAATCAGCCCCATATTTAGCTATTCGTGTTCTAAAAGAACTTTCAGAAGATTTCAAATCGGAATTTCCTACAGCCGCAAGAGTCTTGGTGGAAGATTCATATGTGGATGACATTATATCAGGCGCAAATACTGTTGAAGATGCCATAAATTTATACAAACATTTGTGCAAGTTGCTGAAATTGGGTGGATGCCATCTACGCAAATGGATTACAAGCTGTAGAGAACTTCTAAAAGAAATTCCACACGAAGATAGGGAGCAATCCCACACTCTAGACTTTGATCACTATAACGTCGTAAAAACTCTTGGTATTCAGTGGAATACGAAAAGTGACACCTTCAACTTTCAAACTAATGTCGAAGAGATGCGATCTGTATCTAAACGCACTATTCTCTCGGAAACTGCAAGGTTATACGACCCATTAGGATGGTTAACACCAGTAACAGTTGTTGCTAAATCCATATTTAAAAGCCTATGGGAATGTGGTTTAGACTGGGACACTAATATACCAAGTAATCTCCAAAGTCAGTGGCTACAATATAGACTGTCACTACCCAAACTAGCAAAATTGACAATTCCTAGGTGGCTTCATTGGTCAGAAGCATCAACAATACAACTACATTGCTTTTGTGATGCATCAACGGTTGCTTATGCAGCAGTTGTTTATTCCAGAATTGTAACTTCTACTGGCATTTTCGTTAATATACTACAGGCAAAATCAAAGGTTTCGCCTATTAAGACTGTCTCAATTCCAAGGCTAGAATTATGCGCTGCGCTACTTTTGGTAAAACTCACTGAGAAGGTAAAAATTTCATTGAGCCAGTTAAATGTTGAAAATGTTTTTTATTGGAGCGATAGTTCCACCGTTTTAAGTTGGCTCCGCAAACCTCCTTCGTGCTGGACAGTGTACGTTGCTAATAGAGTTGCAGAAATACAACGATCAAGTAATCCTGTTCAATGGAAATATGTTCCCTCTGCATTAAATCCTGCGGATTGTGCATCGAGAGGAATTCTTCCTCACGAGTTACTTGAAAACCAAACTTGGTGGTACGGTCCAAAATTCCTCTATGAATACCCTTCCTCATGGCCCAAGAATCTACCAATTTTTCAAACTAATGAAGAGGAAAGAAATTCTAAACTTGCCACTCACATCTCTAATGAACTTTCTTATCCTGATATACTTTCCAAATACTCTAAATTACAAAAGCTTCTTCGTATCACGGCTCTCTGTTTTCGATTTGTTTATAATTGTAAAAATCCTCAAGTAAAACAAATAAATCCATTAACAGCAGCGGAACTAAATAAATCTTTATTACTTTATGTAAAACTTACACAAAGTGTCGATTTTCCTCACGAAGTGAAAATACTTTCAACAAATCGGGAGCTTAAAAAGAGTTCGATTCTAAAATTAATGCCATTTATTGATGAGAATAATATTATTCGTGTTGGAGGTCGTCTACAGAATTCGAAACTTCCGTATAACGTAAAACATCCAATATTGTTAGCAAAATCTAATCCACTATCAAAACTAATTGTTGCAGATTCACATGAGAAGACTTTACACGGTGGATTAACATTGACTATGTCATATGTAACTCGAAAATTCTGGATTGTTTCTGGATACCAGCTAGGAAAGTCTGTCATTCATAAATGTTTACGTTGCTTCAAGTACTCAGCTCGCACATCGCAACAAATCATGGGAAATTTGCCACATGTTCGTCTGGATGCTACACGACCATTTAAGCATAGTGGAGTCGATTATGCTGGACCCATAAATATCAAAGCCTCAACTATTAGATCTGCAGTCATCAGTAAAGGATATATTTGTCTATTTGTGTGCATGGTCACGAAAGCCATACACTTGGAAGCAGTTTCGGATCTAACAACAAACGCCTTTATGGCTGCCTTCCGGCGTTTTATTTCTAGAAGAGGTAGCTGTTCCGATATTTACTCTGACTGTGGGACAAATTTTGTTGGTGCTTCGAAAGAGCTGCAGGTTCTCCAACACCGAACCAGGAAGTCCATACCTGAAAACTTGGGGAACGCTCTAAGCTCATGTGGAACAACCTGGCACTTTATTCCACCTGCATCGCCAAATTTTGGTGGTCTCTGGGAGGCGGGCGTGAAATCTGTAAAGTACCATCTGAAGCGTATTATGAACGACAGACTTCTTAGTTTTGAAGAGCTGACAACTTTATTGTGTCAAATTGAAAGCTGCTTAAACTCTCGACCACTTTGCCCTCTTTCTTCTGATCCGAGCGATTTTGATGCTCTTACACCATCACATTTCTTAATAGGAGAGCCAACCAACTGCATCCATGAGGAATCGCTTCTGGACTGTAATATAAATCGTCTTACTCGATGGAAATGTATTGAAAAGCTTAAGCAGCATTTTTGGCAGAGATGGCATAAAGAGTACCTCAACCGTCTGCAAGCTCGTCCAAAGTGGTTAAGGAGCCAAGCTGAAGCTCAAGTTGGAGATCTGGTGTTAATAGCAGACGAAAGATGTGGCCCCGGGCAATGGCTTTTTGGACGCATACGGGAACTACATCCAGGTGCTGACGGACATATCAGGGTGGTATCTGTTCTGACCAGAAATAAAATTTTAAAACGGCCGATATCTAAACTGTGCTTTCTTCCAGATAATTCGCCTCATACTAATTCTAAAGAACCTGCTACCAGTGATTGAAATGTTATACCAACAAATCTGGAAGGATGGAGTCTAATTTCAAACGCTGTGAGTCGGAGCACAGCGGAGAAAATTCTCGACTAAAACGCTCCCAACGATAGACCATCCTTCTTCAGAACATTATTCATAAACATTCGTTCATCGGGGGGAAAATGTTACATTATTACTGACCTCATCTAATGTAATGTTAATAATGTTCTAAAGATCATTATTAATCTTATATAATATATAGACTAAACTAACAAAACTATTCCAAAATCTGTATACTGCACCTATTCTGATATTCTCCACTGTACACTAAACTATGTTGTATCTTAACTCCCAGCATCATACATTTACTTCACAATATCAGCCTATGCTAATTACTGTTGTTGTGTTGTTGTTGTTTTGTCTGTCCGTTCATTGTCCTTGAATTGCATTGGTGAACTCAATGCATGCTTGCGTCGCTGCTCATGCTGTTGCTGATTTGAAGCTGGCTTTACATATACACAAGAATATAAACTTCACTCAAATCAGCAACATTTGTAGCTTAGTGCAATTTTAGTAATTTCAAGGGAGTCACTTCTTTTCTGGATCTTTGAGCTGAAAACACAAAAATTTGCTAAGTATTTAATAATATAATTGTATTACCGAAATAAAAGTTCCTGTTCTTAATAATATTATACCAAGAAAAATTTCGGTTTTGTTCTACCGGGGAAACTATAACTTATTCATAAACAGTTTGTATGATTTTTCTTAAGAGAAACCCTTTTTAGAGGTGATCGTACATCCACTTATCATTATTTGAACGGGAGTCACCTCGATGCTCGTATCTCACAAACACTTCGAGTAGTAAAGTAGTCGACAAGTCTTGCAATTACTTCTCAAACTGTGACGTTCGGAATCTGTAGGTCTCCTCGAGTAAGTCTAAAACCAGAATGCGTGCAAGCTTACTGAATTTCCCTTTCCCCTTCCATCTCATTTAGAAAACACGTATTTTAATTTTCAGTTGCTTTTCAATTTGTGTAGAATCCGAAATATAGAATTTTTGTATAAAACTGAAAAAAGTACTTTCCTATAAAGAAAATTAAAAATTTCAAAAATACTTTCATCTTTTCTGAGAGAATGTTTGGTATTTGTTCAGAACCGAAAAATAGGACTTCCCTGCACAGAAAATTAAGAATTTTAAAAATACTTGATATTGTTTTTTAAGACAATTTTCAGTTTTTCTGAGGGAATATATGACATTAGTTTTCCTAAAAGAACGAATTCGCGATAATTTAATATTTGTAAGACTTCCGATCATGAAATTTTAATGGCATATTTATGTCACCCAAGAAAAAGACCATATTAGACTATATTAGATCGTGAGGACACAAAGTAGTATGACACAAATCTAACTTTTGCACAACCATATCTCATGAATTATATGAGGTATAGGAGGCATAATATTTCATACATATGGTACTGGCATAAAACTTAATAGTTGCGGTATCACATTTCTTTTTAACAATTGATCGACTGTCATGAAAATTGAACTGCAGAAACTTGTTAGTCTTTTTCAAGTTTGTTGATAAATCGGAAATTTTTATTTTTCGAAAATAAAATTTATTTCTTTGTTGAATAGAAAGAGTCAAGGGCGTTCTGTAGAAATAAGTATGCATTTTTATACTTGAAAAATTTCAAAAATTTCCGTGGTAGAAACTCTAAAATTTTATTGTTCGAAAATAAAATTTATTTATTCATTTTTTTTTTGTTGAATAGAAAAAGGCAAAAGTATTATTTTGGTATAACTAAGAATTTTTATATATTTTATACAATTTGTATACAGTTAAAATTTTTCCGTGGTATAAAATTGTAATTTCTCTAAGAAAAATTAATTTTTTTTAAAACTAATTTCTATTTTTATCTTTGAGTTGATTTGGAAGATTAATTTGTTTTGTTGTGATATCTTTGAAATATTTTGCCAAACTCTCAATTTTTGCATAAGAACTTGTTGATTTTTTTTTAAAGAAATGTGGTGACAAATCTGTTAGTTTTTTTTTTTCTAATTTGGAAGATTTTCGATTCTTATTTTTAGAACATTTTGGCTCTCCATTAGCATTTCGAATTTTTAACAAAATATTTGTGAATTTTTCTCTGGAAAATTTTTCGTTTTTATAATGATAACAGTATTGGAATATTCTTTTAAAAAAATACAGCTTATCTTTTATACAAATATTTATTGTTTTGTTTGAGAAAAATGTGACACTTTTTTTTAATATTTTATAGGATTTTTGTAGAAGAAACATTTCTTATCTTCTACCTTATATTTGTATAAAAATTCAGTTTACCATATACATATACACTTTTGTTTTAAATTTTGAACTGATAAAACTTACAGAAAGGTTTGTCGATGTCATGTGTTTGTATGAATTTAAAACTCCAAATCTGTGTGAAGTATATCGACTGTAAAGGCATTCAATCGATTACGACGATACTACACAGAGTTGTTATTTACGTATCGGCGGGTATGGGCATTGGAATAGAATAATATACAATACCGTGCAAAAATGTGCAACTCTGAGTAAAAACAGTTTCTATGGGAAACATATTATTATACATTTCGATAGATAAAAACTTGGCTTTCTGCAAAAAAAAAACTTTTGGAAGTTATAGCTTGTTGCGTCCCTCATTTTTCAACAAGAAATAAAATTGAATTTACTTTATTTTCTGTACTTTTCTAGGACAAATTGATAAAATGGTTTGCATGAAGAAGCAATGGAAACTGTTTTTAGGATGAATCTTAATTTAAAACAATTTTTTTTTTGTTTTTGCATTAAAACACCAAACTATCATTTTTCGATCTTACAGAATGAAGGGTGTAAATTCATTTATAAAAAATATAAGTTTTCGTTATTTTTAAAGTTTATCTTATTTAGGCAAGAGACACATTTCGTCTAATGTTACATCTACCAGAAGAATTTTGACGACATTTCCGTTTTCAATCACGAACTTTGTTTACAATATTATGTAAACATTGTCCATGCGGAAATGTCAAACATCAAAGAACGTGTAAGTTTCTGCAACGCAGTTGTCTGTTAGAGGTTTCACCATTCCATGCTATATGCGTTTCTTGATTACGTCAATATGACGGATTTCCTTTGACGATTCTTTGGTTTGTTATCATCAGAGTGACAACGCTTGCGAGAGGGGATGTTGCTACTGTATAGCACTGTTCCACACACCAACGGATTCTATAATGGGAGTTAGAAAATTACCATACCAAAGTAATTCCCTGACTGAGCTATAAAATGAAATATTAAATTATAAAATTGATGACAAACGAAGACGATTGCATTAAGTGATGAGAGTAGGGGCGCAAAGGATTGATCAAGTGGAAAAGGAAAAATGGAATCTATCAATTTATAGGTATGGCATTTAATATTAATTACTTTTTTTCTTTTTTTGAATTGTTTTAGACGGCAAAATCGTGTGGAAATGTGAAATATGTGACAAAGGAATTATTGCAATTAATTATGTCAAAGGCTTTATTCCAACATTAAAAATTGTATTTAATAATCTTAAATATTCAATATAAAAAGCTCTCAATTTTCTTCAGATAAAAGACCACAACAGCAGTCAATGCACGTTCTTTTTTATTTTCGTTTGTATGACGCGGACCACTATCAATTCCAGGATTTATACCCAGTGACCACACCAACCAAATTTTCCTATACCAACCTCTGAAACCTTTTCTTATGGGAATCATCCAACCACTAAAAGCTTGTTACTATTTGTTGGGAAAATTGCTTCCTAGTAATTACCAACACGAACGCGAATAGAGTTTCCTAAAGAGACCGGTTAAGATGGCACCGGCAAACTGTTTATTTGGCTGATGTAATTTATGTCCTTAATTGCACGATGTTTTAAAAGAGAACGCGAACGATAATACAGAACTACCCTTTGCACACACATACAAACTGACAATTTCTTCCTTTGTTCTCTTTCTTTCTGGCTACACCGCCATTCATGGTCTTCGAATGGCAGAAAGATGCTTTTGTTAATTTTTCTAACAATATTTTGTTGTTGAGTGCTTTTAGCACTTTTTGCGCCTTCACCCGAAACAATGAAGGTATCCTCATATATCTGTAGTTGGAAGGAGAAACGACTTAAGTGCTTAGGACAAATGACAAAGTCGAGTTTATTCATTAATATTAACGAATAGAGTTTCCTAAAGAGACCGGCTAATGTGGCACCGGCAAGCTGTTTATTTGGCTGATGTAATTCATATCCTTATTTGCACTATATTGCAAAAGAGAACGAGGACGAAAATACAGGAGAACTATCCTTTGCACACACACAAATTCACAATCTCTTCCTCTGTTCTCTTATGGCCTTCGATGGCGGTGTAGCCAGAAAGATGCTTTTGTTAATTTTTGTAACAATGTTTTGTTGTTTAGTACCTTTTTGTGCCTTTACCCGCAGCAGTGAAGGTATAGGGTGATTTTTTAATCGTAGGTTTTTTAAAAATCGGATAAAGTACTCTAATTTGCATCATATGTTAGAATTTTTTATTGGAATCGATAAATTGGTCTTTGCCATTTAATTTTTAAAGATAATTTCCGTCTCCAAATGTCCATTCGGATGGTCCACTTTTTCGTCACTTTTTTCGAGCATTACGGCCTGTATTTCACGGCTAACGCGTGTTACGTCATCCTGTAAGGCTTCAATAGTGTTCGACTTGTCCACATAGACTAACGACTTGACATAACCTTACAAGAAATAATCAAGAGGCATTAAATCGCAATATCTTGGGGACAAAGTCACAGGACCAAATCGAGAGATAAGTTGCTCACCAAATTCATCCCTCAATATATACATTGCTTTACGAGCAGTGTGGCATGTTGCACCGTCCTGATAAAACCACATTTCAACCAAGTTCAATCCAACCTTGTCAACCAAGTCAATTTTGGCAAAAGAAATCGCGTGTTATGGCTCGATATTGTTCGTCGTTGACAGTAACGTTTCTTCCACGGTCGTCCTTAAAGAAAAATGGACCGATGATGCCACCAGTCCATAAACCATGCCAGAGTATCGTTTTCTCGGGATGCATCGGTAACTCATATATGGCATGTGACTGTTCACTCTAGATGCGATAGTTTTGTTTGTGTACGTATCCGTTCAGCAACAAATGAGGTTTATCGCTAAACACAATTTTTCGATAAAACAGCGGATTTTTATTGAGGTTTTGTAAGGTCCATTCACCAAAAATTAGACGTTGTGGTAGGTCATTCGGCTTCAATTCTTGCGTTTGTTGAATTTTATAGGCTTTCAAACACAAATCGACGTGTAAAATTTTCCTTGTGGTTGAGTAACACATGCCCGCCCAATCGATCAGTTATGGAATTTTGTTCAAAAAACTTGGTATGAAATATCAGTAGAAACCTGCAGGAAGCTTATTGCCAGCATGCCAAAAAGAGTCAACAAAATAATTGAAAATAAAGGTGGATATACCGGCTTTTAACGAAACTCTGTCAATTTAGCAGAAGAAACTTGATTTCTTTACTTTTTTGCTTATTTCAACTAATTGTAGTTATTATTTTGTCCAATGTTTTTTTGATTAATTTCTTACTTTTTGAAAAAATACTGAATTTAATTTTTGTTTTTTGTCGTTGTTTTAGTATTTATTTTATTTCTAATGTTATAACAAAAGAAATTAGTATTTGTTTTTGCTTTTAATTTAAATAAATTTTCGTCTACGAGCCTTTAAAAAAAATAGTTTGACCATATGTGTAAGAGAAATGTTGGCCAACTAACTGCGCCTTTTTCAGTACTTTCCATACAAATTACCGATTTAACTCATTCTTTTTTTAGTTTGTTGTATAGAAAAGTGTCAAAAACGGCAAAATTCCTTAACGAAAACCACCCTAAATTCTCCGCATTTTGCCCCCCCAAAAGTGCTAAAAAGTACTTAGCACTTTTCTCCAAAAAGGAATTGCCGGGACCAGAAAAAACATGTGATTGGCCTGCATCAACGATTGAGCCAATAGTTAGATAATGTCAAACAAGAGAAAACAAAAGAGAAATTAAAATAAACGCCAAAACAAAATACTAAATTGTCTAATAATTACACGTGCAATTGGAAAATAATTGTATGACGTCCAGGTGTAAAGCAATGACGAATTTTAATGAAACTGTACTTTTTTCTACATACACTGGCGCATTTAACAAAATTAAGAAGAGTCATCATAAAAAAAAAAACAAAATAATGACAAAAAAGAAAAAAAGAAAGAAATATAGGAACGACCGACAGACAGTCTTGTTTCACAAGGCAAATACATAAAATGAGAAATACAACAAACATCACCCACACACTCTTTATTTGGTATTGTTGTTTTCAATGCAATTAAACCGCTAACACTTTGGGGTAAAACGAACAATGGCAATAGCAAATTACCTAAAAATAAAGAATCTTAAAATAGGCCAAAATAAAACTAACCGACAAAGCATTCCACGTTTTTAACCTGAAAATAGAACACCAACGAAGAGCCCGCCACTACCATCACCACCACCCCTACACATCGTGGCGAACGCAACGGCTTTAAAAGGGAGACACGATAACTTAATAAACAGAGACAGTCGCTGTTAACGCTCTTTTGTTTCGTTAGGCTAGAGAATAAAAGTCAGCAATAAAGAGGAAAGAGAATTTAGAGAGAAAACAAATGTGATTGATGAGCTTTATGTGAGGCGAAATCTTGGTCTTAGCATATGCTACAGACTGGTGACAGTGTGACATTTTAGATTTATGACCAAACAAAAAGGACTACATTCTCCGAAAATTGTGTCGAATATCATTGCCAGATGCGTGCAGACATATTACCTATATGTGAAATAGATTTAGGTCAAGTCGGTCAAGGGCATAGCTATGAATCAATGGGGAATGCACAGTGGTTTGTAGAACAAAACAAGTGGGCCGGCGCAATGCTGAAGCTTATACACCTTCCTCCTACATGGATTGCGATCTACATTGTCGTATGGGATGCTCCTCTTTGTCGCAAGATAAATGGGCGTGGCATTTTTACAATGAAATATAATATAATTTTATTTTATAAAATATAATTTTATTAATATTTTTGAATTACTAATTCTACGATTAGAGTGGAGCTATAAAAAGACGCATGGTTGGCCATGATTCCTTTCTGTATCCATTAATTTTGATATTGATATTGATTTTGTGGCCAAACATGGCGCAATGCTTAGTTAGTACACGCGACTGTTGTTCGCATGATCACCTATTAGTATTTGAGCGACATCGAGGTGACCGATGTGTCTGACAAATACTTTGAGTCGACTAATCGACAAGTCTTCTAAATGCTTCTCAAACCGTGCAGTTGAGAAGGAGTGGATCGATATATGCCTGTCACAATCGTCCGCTACGATATGGTAAACTAGTAAGCTGTGCCAAATTTTAAAAACTTTCTTAAGATCGTGTCTGCAGGCCGGCCATCCAACCGGTGAGACCAAGGAACATCGCCAAATCGACCTAAAGAGTCATGGAAAACATTTGACCAAAAGATTTGGTATTTTAGACGCCTCCTTGTGGGCATTACATTTTTATCGTAACAAATGATATATAACTCCATTGTGTCAGATAAAGGTACCGATATCGATTAAACCAATCGATTTTCTGCAAATAAATTGGAGGAATCAAAAATGTGAATTTCAGACCGAGTCACTATTGATAATTTTAGTTAAAGGCATAATTTCAATCAAAAATCGAAATCCATCAAACCGGCGTCTTCATCAAGGAGGTCAGTCTTTTTTTTCTTTTTTAAAATATTCGAAAACATGGTTTTTTGCATGAATCACTTCTTTGGCTACCTTCGTCGATGCCGTAACTTCTATTTGGATACACTGCACTTGGGGCAAAATAAATGACTTCCAAATGGATCCTTTTTGCCATCCGTAGGTTCCTATAGGAATTTCCTCCGTCTTTGATATTGGTTTCCGGTTTTAAGGAATCAAACTAAAGAGGAACATATTTTCATTTTTTATTGTCTGCCCTAATCGGATAAAGTATGTAAAATTCACCCAAACGACTGTATCTTTTCGAATTCCATATTTTATGTAATAATCCAAATCGAACATAATGTTTTATCTGTATAAAAATGTTTTTACTTTGTCTACAGTTTCTGTCACCAAGAGAACGTTCAAGAATTTGCATTGAAACTGATAATTTCATAATATAGCGGGAAGAATGTTATCAACATCTGCACATTTTGTCGCAATCTTTTCTTGTTTTTAGGGAAACGTTTAAGCCGTAAAAGGTCACGACGCAAGAACTTATCAACAAATCGTAATATGTATACAAATTCTCCAGCAATTTTTACAAATACAAAATGCTATGAATTTGTTGGTGTTTTCCCAGTTTAATACAAATTATTTATACACTGTCGGTAATTGTTATACGCATACATTAACGGCGCTTCGTAGTATCATAAAGTTTTATTATAAAATGTACACAAACGTATACAAATTTGCAAATGTATACAATTTTAGATCTATTGGCCGTCTTGAAATGTATTGGAAACTGTTATAAGACGTCGACTTTTTTCACATATAAATTTGTTGGCCCCACCGTACTCGCTTACTCGAGTTAAAGACGCCGCACCTTTCTTCAAGGGCCAATCAAATTTTTGGTGTCTGTATCGTTTAATTACCCTAAGAATAGACCACATTCCGCCTCTTGGCTTATCAGATTATTTTTGCACAAATAAAACTTACACTATAGTTTTCTTCCTTCCGGTTGCCGATGCGTTTCAATAGATTTTCCAAAATTTGTTCCCTCTTTTAACCACTGTTTTGTATTAGTATTTTTAGCTCCTGATGAGTTTTTTTCACACAATTTTCTTTTCACCAACAACCGACGAAAATGCTTTTTGCACAAACAAATCGAAAATATTTTATTTTTAGTAAATGATTTTCCGCAATTTTCTTCGATTTTAAAACGAATTTTTCTTCGTTTCAGCTGCTAGTTTGTGAATATTTAAGGCTAGGAATTTAACTTTTTCTTTTATTTTAATTTTGTTTCATCAGAAACACATGTCTTGCAATGAGAAAAATCTAACGTTGCATCCACTGTACAACCGCGATGGCTCAAGAGACCTCACGTTGCCGAAAACCGTCATCAACTGAATTGAAGAAAATGCGTACCAAGCGTTATATACGATGAGAACACACCAAAGAAATTGTTACTCTCTTTTGTATTTGAGTGTTGAATAGTGTTCTCTTAAAAATGATACTAATGTAGCGCATATTAAGGGTAGATTTAACGATTCATTGGAGAGTAATCGATGAGAACTGAGAATAGGCAAAAAAAGAAAACGGAATTAATCCAACGGTTTTTGTGACTTGCAGCGACGGCCGATGGATTGTTGTACCCTAAACCGTTGGGTGGATGTGTACTCATTTTGTTATTCCATTTGTGACCATCAGAAGGAATCAAATCATGGTAAAAGTAATGCCCATTGAAGGACTGGACTGAAAGGGGAGGGAAGGACTTGAGCCTACTAGACTCAAATTTGCAAGAATATCAATCATATGACTATGTAGGCTAAGAAATTGGCTCAGTAAGAAAAAAAACTTGCTACTTGTGTACTTAAGCTAGAATTTGGGCAAAAGCAGTTCAGTAAAGTAAAATTTGCCCATTGAAATACTGAAAGGAAAGAAAAGACTTGATCCAATAGGCTCAAATTTGGAAGAAGTATCATAGTCATAGGCCGGTTATGTTAGAAATTGGGCAAAATCGGCTCAGTAGAGAACAACTTGTCGTTGAAGTACTGAAAGGAAAGAAAAGACTTGATCTAATAGGCTCAAATTTTGAACCAGTATCAGGCTAAATATAAATTGGGCAAAAATTAGCTCACTAGGGGAAAACTTGCCCATTGAAGGACTGAAAGGATAGAAATGACTTGATGTGATAGGATCAAATTTGGAAGAAGTATCATAGTAATAGGCAGACTACGTTAGAAATTGGGCAAAATTGGCTCAGTAGGAAAAAACTTGCCACTTGTCCACTTAAGCTAGAATTTGAGCTAAATTGGCTCAGTAAAGAAAAACTTGGCCATTAAAGGACTAAAAGGAAAGACTTGATCTAATAGGTCTAAATTTTAAACAAGCGTGAGGCTAAATAGAAATTGGGCATAATCGGCTCACTATGGAAAAACTTTCCCATTTAGGAATGAAAGGAAAGAAAAGACCTGATAACCTAATAGGTTTTAATTTGGAACAAGTATCATAGTGCATCATGTGCAGACTAAGTTAGAAATTGGGCAACATCGGCTCAGTAGGAAAAAATTTGACGTTTGCCCACTTAAGTTAGAAATTGGACAAATCGGCACAGTAGGAGGAAACTTACTCATTTAAAATCTGTATGGAAAGAAAAGACTTGATCTAATAGGTTCGAATTTGGAATAAGTGTCAGAGTCATAGACAGACTAAGTTAGAAGTTGAGCAGAAATGGCTCAGCAGGGAAAAACTGGCCCACTGAAGGACGGAAAGGAAAGGAGAGATTTGATCTAATGGGCTCAAATTTGGAATAGGAATCAAGTTAAATAGAGAGAGAGAAAACTTGCCCATTGAAGAACTGAAGGGAAAGAAAAGGGTTGGTCTAATAGGCTCAAATTTGGCATAAATACCATAGTCTTAGGCAGGGCTAAGTTAGAAACTGGGCAACGTCAACTCAGTAGGGAAAAACTTACTCATTGAAGGACTGGACCCACCACTAAAGAAATGGTCGTTATTCAGAAGTTTTGTTTTACAAATTCTTATTATCTATTCGTCAATTAAAGGCAATATGCAGGGATATTGTGATCCCAGAAGGAAAAATTAAATTTCTATAACATATATCGGTCAATTTGCATAGCAGTACCAGAGAAGGGGTGTGGCAGCGCCCTCCGAGAAATTAAATTACCAAATTCATAATTATGAAGTTTTACTGTTTGAAAGATATAAAGCTAGAAATGAATGGATTAAATTGGTCATTTATATGAGAGTTACTAGAAAGGGCGTGGTTATGCTTGGTCGATTTTTCTAAAATTTTACAGAAAATGTGTGTCAATACAATGAACAAAAATCTAGGCAACCGCAGCCTTTAAAATAAAATTTTGTAGGGAAAAGGTTAAATTTCGGAATATTTGTTAGTTTATGTGGTAGGTACTCAAAGGGATGTGGCAGCATGTAATAAATTTGACTAACTTGCATGCAATTAAGTAAAAGATATGAGCCTAAGAATATATGTTTTAAAATGGACATTTGTATAGGAAGTAACAGAAGGAAGCTTGATTAATACGTCAATTTTCTTCTCTAGAAAGCTTTATAAACCAACAAAATGTATAAAAAATGAAGTTAATGATGTATACAAATGAACGTTCCAGGGAATAAATTGGATTTTGGAAAATCAGTTAATTTTTATTGGAGGTATCAAATACTCCCGGCTAAGATCTAACAAAACTTTAAGAAAATGTGGTAAACTTTAAGAAAATCTATAAAAATTTACCAGCCAGCCTGTCAAACAGACACAAATCGTTCATTTAACTGAAGAAGTCGTGGTTCATGGGCAAAAGATATTTGGCACCCTAAACACTTCTTTCAGGGAGTTTTATATTTGCCGTACCACAAACGATATACGACTATATGATATATACTCGTATACACCTTTATTTCTTTGGGTGATGGTATAAAAACTTCAAATAGTGGTGTGTGGTTGTAGAAACCGAAATCCGTTTCAAACCCGTTTAAAAGCGGTAGAAGTGAAGCGCCATAACTCTAGTTGTTACCACGCTTTTGGCCGACCTCAACAGCAATGTAAATTTTACCATACAAAACGCTAAATTATCATCACCGAAGAGTTGCAAAAAAAGGGAAGGCAAAAAGAGAACAACTAAATATATTAGCAGAGAGAATTTATCAACGCCATTATGAGTGAAAGAACTTATAGGTTGTTGTATTTCTAGAAAGGCTTGTGATGATGACGGTGCTAATTGGTTTTTACTGTACTTTGTTGATTTTGCCAACAAGACAAGAATTGAATTCTCTTTAAGAACTTATATACGAAAGCCAGATTTCGTAGTGCTTTTGAATTTGTTTACTTCTTTTTTTTTCACACAGCCCAATAGGAATTTTGCCAGTAATCACAAATGACAACAAAATCAGCATAATTGTTATCATTTGTCAATAAGTACTGGATGTTTTTTTATCATTTTCGTGTAATTCTTGATAATTATTCCGCATTTTGATAAATATATATTAATGTACAGATGTATTATTTTCATTCCTCGAAACACTCTGCATAGTTTAATGCCAGCCGAGGGGAGAAGAAAACACGTGTTTTTATCGCTTTATAAACAAAATTATTCTTTGGCTTTGCCCGAAGGATGAGGGGTGTTTTGTTCTTTAATATGAAAGAATAAAACATTTTTTTTTTTTTTACTTTTTAACCACTTAACTATGGCAAGCATTGAGTTGGCAACAACTCCCAAAGCTGAAAAATTGTCGAAAATTTTGTTGAACCAACTTTTAAAATAGTAAATCATCATAAAGTCGTCAATTATTAATTCAAAATAATTACGCATAATAATGAGAAAAAATTTCAAGTAAGAGCATAGAAATATTTAGTTAAATTAATAAAAATCGTAACCGAAAATCTAAAATGTCGTAAATTTTCAGAAGAAATTTTACCTTTTATTCATAGAAACTTAAAAGCATTATCGTTAAAGTTGAGAGATTGCTTCAGAGCTTCTTCATTGCTTCCAATCCTTTTCGAATGCTGAATCAAACAAGTTAGATGTAAAAGGTTTCTTTCCATTCAACAGGGTGGCACACCAATCGCCATACCATAAGAAATTCTGATAGCTTCTTTTTAATTAACGCATTTACTTTATTTTTGTTTATTGTATGCAAAATTCAATTTTATTTTATAAAACTAATTGGTTTTGAAGATAATAGACCGCAAATGACTCCCTGCTTATTCAAAAATTATTCAATGCGGTATCGCCTTGATTATTATTTTAATGAACTGCTTCAATTCAGGTTTCGTTTTATACATTTCTTGCTTGACACAACCCCATAAAAAAAGTCTGGTACAGTCAGGTCAGGTGACCTTTTGGGCGCCAGCGGAAAGTGGAGTTTTTGTGTATTAATTTGTTTGAGAATATTCATTAGAGCGCCGCCATAATGTGTGCAGTTGCTCCATCTTGCTGGAACCAAATGCTGTTGAAACGGATACGTCTTCAGTACAGTTCGGGGTAAGAAAAAAACGCCTTCAACATCTTTAAATAACGATACCCATTGACAGTTGACAGCTGACAGTAGCACGATTCGTGCGCCACTCTGTATTTAGACAATTATTTATGTTTTTGAAATTTTTAGTACAACATATCCCACACGACTTGAAATTTCATTGAATTTTTACTTTTTCCCAAAAATTTACCACATGACTTAAAATGGTTATAGAAAAAACAAACTCAAATAAAAACCAAATTTTTTAATATTCCTTTGGATCGTATAACGTCAATTTTATTTTGAATACAACAAAAATTTAATTTTGGTTTTTAATTTCCGATTAAAAATTGAGTACGAGGGCGTTCCCAAAACTAGCCGACCTGACGTTTAGATGGTGCTAATAGTTGGAAAAACTTGTTTTGGTGAAAAGTGGCAACCTTATAAAACATATGTTTTAAGTTTCAAGGCACCACGTTGTTTAGTATTTTAATTTGAGCCATCAAAAGTGAACGGGTTCAGTGAAATTGTAAACGTGGACAAAAATTTTCACTTTTATGTAATTCAATATTTCTATTTGAAAGGTTTCAGTCCAACCAATATTAAAGTCGAATGTAAAATGTTGGGTAGCAGAGTTTAAACGAAGCCGTACGATCTGCCAAGACGAACACCGTTTTGGTCAACCAATTGAGGTTTCCACTCCACACATGGTTAAGAAAATCTACAAAATGTTGTTGAATGATCGTCGACTGAAGGTGTGTGAGCAAGGTAAAATGATAGGCACTTCAAAAAGTGCTATGCATCGTACCTCGTATATTGATCGAAGATTTGAAGACAAGAAAGTTAGGCGCAAGATGGATGCCGCGCTTGTTTTCAATAGAGCAAACACAGCGTCGTGAAGATGTTTCAGTAAAGTGTGTGGCGATGTTTTACCGCATTAAAGCTGAATTTTTGCGTCGATTTATAAGTCTGGGTGAGACATGGGTTCACCACTTCACACCTGAGACAAAGGAACAGTCAGAGTGGTCTGGAATGGGTCCAAAGAAGGAAAAAACGGTACCATCTGCAGGCAAGGTCATGGTGTCTGTTTTTTGAGAGGCGCATGGAATTATTTTTATTTATTATCTTCAGATAGGAAGAATTGTTAATATTAACATTATTTTCTATTTCCTAAAAAAATGGTTCGGTGCCAACAAAAAACAGGTGGAACTAAAAGCAGATTATGTTGAAAAATAATTAAATATTTTCCCAACTTTTTGTGTCGCCTTTGTTAGATTGGCTAGTTTTGGGGCCGCTATCGTAATTATAATTTTATACGGAAAATCTGAAACAATTTAAATATAGTGTACCTTTTCCACTTTTACTCAAAACTATAACATATAATTTCATGTTAGCATGTGGCCAATCGTGGCCCAATCGTTAGTGTATACACGCGACTGTCGTTCGCGAGTTAAATCCCCGATGCTGGTCACCTATCATTAGTTGTATCATTTCATTAGTTCGACAAAACTTCGAGTAATCGAGAAATTGACAAGTCAAGTAATATTTCTCAAACTGTGGCGTTCGGAATCGTCTTTAGACTGTTGCGTGTAAGCTCACCGAATATAAGAAACTCTCCTATATCCCATTCATGCAGTGAAAAGGAACTTACCTTTTTTTACTTGGAAAGTTAAGCGACGTCAAAATTTTACCAATGCGGATCAACTCCTAAGGTATATGATGTCTTAAATCAAATAACAAAAATAAAAAGCAAATAATCCATCTAGTCTTCGTTTATGCTTCTTGATCTTGGAAACTAAAGGGTGTCCCAACAAGAACGCAAGATTTAAATGGCTGATGCAGCAATTGAATTGTTTCTCTGGCGTCTATGACATGTGGCGACGTCTTGTTGAAACCACATGCCCTCCACATACATTTCTTGAATTCTAGGCACGAAAAAACTGGTTATCATTTCACGATACCGAACACCATTGACTGTTTGCGCCTGACATGCCCCATTTTCATAAGAAAAGGTCCAATGATTCCTCCAGCCCAAAATACACACCACACAGTGACACGTTGAGGATGCATTTGCTTCTCGTGAATCACCCGAGGATTTTCCTCACCCCAAATGCGACAATTCTGCCTATTGAAGAAGCCATCAAGATGGAAATGGGTCTCGTCACTGAAGATGATTTTATCGGCAAAATCAGCATTTTCATGTTGTCTGCTCAATACCCAATTAAGGAATTTCCTTCGCTGTCCAATGTCAGCTGGCTTCAGTTCCTGAGTCAATTGAACTTTGTATGCATGAAGATGCAAATCTTTCGTCAAAATTCGCTGCATAGTGGATTTAGAGACACTAATTTGCTGAGCTCGGTGTCGAATTGAGGTGGATGGAGTTTGAGCGACATCATCACGTACAGCTGCGATATTTTCGGTCGATCGACCTGGTCGAAGGCGCGTTGTTGTCTTTACATCACTAACAGACCACATAGTTTATCCATTAATCTCTTTACAGTTGACTCTTTTGGAGCATTATTGTGACCCCAAATTGATCGCAATTTGCGAACTGTAGCCGCAAAACTTTCACCATTTTGGTAAAACATATTTCACAATGAGTATGCGTTGTTTATTCGTGTGGCGCTCCATTTTTACTAACCTCGTACCTTCTACTAGCAAACAATAACATTTGTTCAAATGTCAAACAATGACACTTCGAATGGCGCCAAATTTAAATCTTGTATTCTTGTTGGGTCACCCTTATATAGATTTATATAGTTTGTTTTAAAATCCTTAATTTTTCTTTCATATTTTTTATCTAGCTCCAATAGATTGTCAGTGAGCGGCAGAGAAAAGTATTACCAAATTTTCTTTTTAACAAGGTTCCAAAATTACTTAACAAAAACCTAAGAATTCCAACAGTCCTACCAATAGATTTACAAATAATTTCTTCACCACAAAAATAGATATTTGTAATAGCTTAGCAATTGCTAAAATGATGAAATATTGGCAAAGTTGGAATCAGTGTTGATGAACTACTTGCACTTTTGCCGACTCCCTTTTTTGGAGTTCCCCACTCTTTCACATCATTTGGCTGATGTAAATTTTAAACCAAAATAATCATACTGTTTTAAGTTCTCTCAACTTTCTCTCTCTCACTCTCTATTCTCCTTACGTAGAGATGTTATGTCGGAGCAAAGTTTGTCTGTAGCTTCAGTTCCCTTTTGTTTAATGTTTCTTTACTCATTTTTATTTCTTCAACAATTGTTGTACCTCTTAAAGATGCAAAGAACAACAAGCACATGTTGTTTTTACTCTCCGTATGATGCAATAAACTTAAAAAGTATCTCAGACGGAAGTCCAAGCCGATGCAAAATAGTTGGTGGTGACGGCGTATTTGACTTGTAGCGAAGGCGGCGTAGGCAAATGTATTCTCACACAATAAGTCGATATAAATATGGGGTGGCCCAAATAATTCCTATCAATGTTAAACATTTATGTGCCAATATAATTAGTTTTTTGCAGGTTGTAATTGATTTCTTGAAAATTAATAATGAATGCATACCATACACAACAACGCGTTAAAATGATCGAATTTTTCTATTCTTTCTAACGAACAATTATTATGACGCAGCGAAATCATTGTCAAAATTTTAATTTAAAACCAGCTCTCACAGTAATTAAAACAAATGACTGTAATATTTGTACATGTTTAACATATGTTGGTCTTTTTTGGGTCATTTTGTGGTAGTAGATAAATAAATAAATTATATTTTTTATTTGTAAATTTGTACATAATTATTTTTCGTTATAATGATTAAATCATAACCAAGTCCAACCTTGTAGTACTTCCTATATAAACGGATTAGCGATCGCGAAATATTATCACACTGTTTTACCCTACTGGAAAGATTTTCCACCCAAGTTTAGAAGACGCAAAATGCGTTTATTATGTTTTTATGGCAGAACAATTGAGTTGAGTCGAAACATTACTTCAAACACCATTTACGAATCGAAGTATTACCAACGTCAAGCTGATGTAACAACCAAACGACTAATGGCAGCGCGCTCCTTATTTGACGAGCATCAGTCTGTTATGTTACTTAGAGGTCTAAGGAAACAAGTGTTCTTTAAAGCCAAGCTCCCAATCGCTGTATTATATACAACAAGCTATAACAGTAAAGATATAACCTTAGGGTCACCTTGCCCCATTAAACTATACATCCAAAACAAATTTGCATTCATATCACGAATTTTTTGAAAAATTCAAAACAGGACAAATTATTACGAATTTACGGGAATATTTCTCAGACTGATACACCTTGGTCACACCAATTTGACAAGCTCTATGTGTATATGAAAGCGGTCCCAAAACTGATCTAACTGACCTAACAAAGAAGACATAAAAAAGTTAGGAATAATTTTTTAAATTTTTTCAACATAATCTACTTTTAGCTCGTACACTACTTTCTACTTTTCAGCGACATTCAATAGATTCTATATCCTGTTTATAGTGAGAACTGTCCAACTCCCTAAAATAGCCATAAACTGCAGGCGCCTCACCTCTTCATTGTTGGGAAATCTTTTCACCGAGCCATTTTCTCAAGTTTGTAAATACATATGGAAAATTGTCTGAGGGAGCTAAATCTGGCGAATAAGGTGCGTGATGAAACAATTCGAAATTTAATTCATTAATTTTGGCAATCGAACTAGAACTAGAGCATTGTCTTGATGAAGCAACACTTTCATTTTCGCCAAATGCGACCTTTTTTCCAAGATTTCATCACCTAAACGCTGCAATAATATTCGCTGTTAATGGTTTTTTCTATCTGAATACAATCAATAAAAATATTTCCATGCACATCCCAAAAAACAGACACCATGATCTTGCCTGCGTCTTCGTCTTCTTTGGACACAATTGTCCCATTTCAGTCCACTGGTTTGTCTGTTCCTTTGTTTTAGGTGTGAAGTGATTGACCCATGTCTCATCCATGGTTATAAATCGACGCAAAAGTTCGGCTCTACTGAAACATTTTCACGATGCATTTTTTGCTCTATTGAAAGCAAGCACGGCACCCACCTTACGCACAGCTTTCTTATCTTGAAATCTTCGCTCAATATGCGGTGTATTGCACAACACTTCAGATATCTCACTTATCTTCAGCCGGCGATCATCTTATACACATTTTGTGGTGTGAAGAGGTGAACCCACGTCTAATTATAAATTGAAGCAAAAATTCGGCTTTATTGCGATGGGATTAGCATAATATTCGCTGTTTTCGGCGTTTTTTCTTTTTGAAGATAATCAATAAAAATAATTCCATGCACATCCCAAAAAACAGTCGCCATGACCTTGCCTGCAGATGGAACCGTCTTCGCCTTCTTTGGACATGATTGCCCCATTACAGCCCACTGTTCCTTCGTCTCTGGTGTGAAGTGTTCGACCCATGCCTCATCCATGGTTGTGAATAGACGCAAAAATTCAGATTCATTGCGGTGAATCATCGCCAATCACTCTACTGAAACATTTTAACGACGCTTGTTTTTGATTTACTATAAGCAAGCACTGCACCCATCTTGCACACAACTGATGTGAAGGTTTTACATGAGTCTCGCTGTGAAAGCCTTACCCATGGTGTGTCACCACACAGGTGCTGTTTTCTAATGGTTATGTGTTCTTTCTTTCTTCTAGCGACAGCGAGCGCCCCTTTGGGGTACCCAAACTAATTCCGAAGGATTAGCCAAACTACCAGAGATTGGAAGTAGGTCCCTTGGAAAAGCTTCCTCAGGTCCCACTCCCTCACTCGGCCAAAGTACCTTTATAGTCACTTGGTATGAAGTGAGCTACCTCCCTGGTAGGAGTTGAGGTATCTAGGAAAACCTCGGATAGATATGAACAGTGTTTTCCAAGCTAATGCCTTCCTTCACCAACGCAAATGAAGCAACGCAAAAGCACTGAAAACACTTGTTCGGGCAACCACAGCCAGCACAATGCTCCCACTAGGGGTCCAACACCATTGACCAGGAAGGAACAATGTTCCTTGGGCCCCTGGTCACCCGTGCTACCAGAAGAGAAGAACCCTCTGGTCTGGTTTCGCAGACAAGCTGCTCCAGATTTGCTTTATCACACCTCGCATGGCACTGGTAATCCATAATCTACGGCATAGATTTTCAATGTCCGAGGAGAGAATATCAACACAGCAAAGCACACCATGCTCCTATCATAGTTCATTAACCAGATCTTTTTGGTCATACAACTATATTTACGGAAAAGATAAATCTTCTGATACCTCCCGACGGCTTCTCTATGTCCGCACCTGTTGCCAGGATGTGTCTTGCTTAACTATGACTCTCCCCTTTACTTGGTTTTCGAAAAACGAGTTCCAAGATCAGTTTGATATCATATTATAGGTGAATCCCAAGACATAATCCACCTTTTCCTAGGGCGCCTGACACAAGGCTACACTACTTTGTTTTTGTACTCAAGCATCATACCCTTTGTCTGCTTAATTACATGATCAGGTAGAGAGGCCTGCGTTTTAGGGGTAAGCGGTACAAAGCTTACCTAGGAAACGCCCGCCTACCCACCCATCTTACACACAGCTTTCTCGTCTTAAAATCTTCGGTGAATACACACGATATAAGGTACGATATAGAACTTTTTGAAATGCCTATGATTTCAGCTAGCTCAGCCGACGATCATTTAATACCATTTTATCGATTTTTTGCACATCTTAATTGCTGTTCGTCTTGGCAGTACGTACGGCCTTGTTTAAACTCTAGTACCCAATATTTTAGAGTCGTAGACGAAGAAGCAGACTCAACAACGTGGCACCTTGAAACTTAAAATATGTGTTTTATGAAGTTGCCACTTTTCACCAAAATATTTTGCTTCAAACTACTGTCACTATCTATGCGTCAGGTCGGTGGTATCATTACTATTAATAATAATCATTATGAAAACTTTTTATGAATTGAATTGTAAAATTTCGGAGTTGTGTCGCAAAATATTGGTGTGCGTAGTCAATTTGGGCGTATGCGACTTTGGATTACGATATGGAAATAAATAATATAATATAAAATAATACATAAATTCAGAAAATAAATCATTTTAACCATCTTTATCTTTCACAGTTTGGCGCCAGGTTTTTTCTTAACAAAACGAAAATACTTTCCATTGATAACGTTCACATATTGTGGAAATACTCATAAGACAAGAATCAAACATTCTTTTTTTTTTTTTTTGCATTACCGACAACGATTTCCACTTTTCTACATATTGAGCGAACTCATTGAGTGCAAATTTATATGTCAATGTGAGCAATATTTATTTAGCATTGACATTTCCTGTGAATTTTATCTAATGATAACAAAGTGATATTTCAATATAGTGTGAAATTTGAAGAATTTTAATGCAATTCACCCTTACTAGCAATATCTAACAGTCAGTCGCACATGATTCATTTCATGACGTCGCGTAATTACGCTTTGCATACAAAAACTAAAATTATCTTTCAGAGTGACGTCACGCCATGTCTGGTAGCATAGTAAAAGTAAACAAAATAAAATAATATTATTAACTTTGCTAGTAGTGAAACAAAACAAAAACAATGTTTCTAAACAAAACGTTACTAAGCAACATGTTGAGTACCAAGAATGGACTAAATCCAACAATCTCTACAAATGACGACACATATTCGTAAATAGATTTTGTGAATAATGGGCGAATTATCTTATCGAAAAAAATCAAAACAAACCCAGTAGGAACAAATGAACTAGCAGGTAATGAAATATAAATTAGTTCTATAGCAACTAGTTAGTGAATTAGTAAAAAGGGATTAATTGTGACATCAGTTCATGACTACAAGAAATAGCACCAGACAGATATTAATTTTAAAAGTAATCCTAACTTTTATTGAGAAAAGTCGTTCATTACGAATTATTTGTTATTTCTATTACATCGCTCGGAAAATAATTGTTATTTTGAATTTTTATATTATCTCTCTGAAAATAATAATTTTTCATTTATTACGTCGCTCAAAAATAACGATTATTTTTTATTTATAATTTTCCTGCTCTTCCCTAACATTTATTTAAGACTTTTTGAATAAACACTCAGTTACTAAGATTTTCAAACTCAAATCAAAAATAAAAATCTGTCTAAAATTTTCACTTTTTCTGATGAGATATATAAAAATCACCCATGCCATTATGTACGAAATACAATGTCAATTAAATGACCACCTCTGGATTGATTGCAGCAGTGGATCGCAGTGCGCAACTAAGTTCCCACTGTTTGCCAATAGATGGCGCCA
>JAHXMU010000383.1:1291961-1303397 GCA_019455685.1 Philornis downsi | reverse complement strand
ATTGAAATGTACATACCACGCTATAAATTCTTCGGACTTCCAATATTTAGCCGGTGCCTCCCAATCACCGTCGGACCACAAGATTTCAGGCAAATATTCCTGTACCAAATACATTTGTTCCGGTCTTGCCTTGTTATTGACATAATCCTGGGTTAGAAATATATGCAATTTATCATTGACATACATGCGATTAAACCATTCGAATAACGAATAATATAAACCGAATTTTAAATCGGAATGTTGACGTAAAGCTGAAGATAATTCTCCTGCGAAAAGTTTAAAAGTATGGTTTTAGACAGACAAAAGAATCAAATTGTTGTCACACATCTATTGAGCTCACTAATTATGTCCCTCTTGGGTCCGATGTCCATAGAATTCCAACCAAATGATTGCTCTGATGGCCACAGACAATAACCATCATGGTGTTTGCTGGTCAAGACTACATATCTAAACAGAAAGATGTTTGAATGGATGGTGGTTTAAGAGAACCTCACTCTAGTTTAATTAGCATTTTGCACTTACTTTGCCCCACTGTCTTTGAACAATAAAGCCCATTGGGTGGCATTAAATAATTCGGCCGTAAATTCATGAGCAAATTCTTGATAAGAAAAGCCGGGTTTATAGTTTTTCTCCATGAAGTCTACATAACTTTTGTACTTCAAATCTAATACAGAAAGAATTCACATTCAATTGTGTCATTTATTTTTTAATTTTCTAAAGTAACTTACTTTTCCAATCGGTCCAAAACCACTCAGAACCCATACTAGGCACTGAATAAACTCCCCAATGTATGAAAATACCAACTTTTGCCTCATCATACCATGACGGTAATGGACGTTTGTCCAAACTTGACCAATTGGGTTCATATTTTATACATCTGGCACCGCGAATTGCTGTTATTATTATTGTTATTAATATTGATAATATGGTACGAAATACAAAACAATTGAGCTCCATTCGAAAAAGCGAGTTCTTTACAGTCCGGCAATTTTCTCTATACTAAATTTTGTCTAAAGATCTAAGCGGAGCTGGAACCACCGTAGTTGTTTTGCTGCTGCTAACAAATAGTATTCATTCATGTACGCTCTCTCTGAGACTTTTAAATAGCAATTGCCACTTGTTCTGAGTGCAATGACGGAGATTTGTTTGTTCATAATGATGTGAAAATAATACACTCGAGGAAAATATGATAAAATAATAATAATGAAGTGTCTAATATGGAATGGACATTCTTATTCAAGGTGCTATTTCAACAATGAATACAATTGAATAGTTTTAAAATTTCTTAGGTCCTCTACTCTTCATGCTGCACAATAATGATTTCCGATTATGTGTTCAGAATTCTATCCTTAGTATTTGTGCTGACGATATTTGTTTCAATTCAAAAATATTCAAATATTCAGACATTCTAAACACTGACATTGGTAAAATTTGTAACTGATCTTCTAGGAACAAACTTTGTATGAATATAAGAAAAACGAAATGTATTGTATTTCAGAATGGTTTGGGCTGGCCCCAAAACTACACGACCAAAGGACACAAAAAAGTTGGGAAAAATGTTCTTTGTTTTTCAACATAATCTCCCTTCAGCTCGATATATCGTTTACCACCGAGCCATTTTTTCAAGTTTGGAAGCAGAAAATAGTGCGAAAGAGCTAAATCGGGCGAATAAGGTGCGTGATGAAGTAATTCGAACTTTAATTCATTAATTTTGGCCATCGTAATAATGGATATGTGAACTGGAACATTATCTTGATGAAACAACATTTTCTTTTTCGCCAAATGCGGCCCTTTTTCCATAATTTCATCACCTAAACATCATCACTGAGGAAATATACAGGTACAGGAGCAGAGATGAAGCCCGAAAATTCTACCAAAAGATAAGAAGTGAAGGTTATGAAACAGGGTTCTCCTCCTGTAAGGACAGCGAGGGTAATTTGGAGACAGCATTTTTGTTAGCTTTTAGTTTCGGATGACAGCACGAGTGAGGGAATCACCCCAACTATCGACGATGGCATAAATTGCCCAGCTCCAAACCAAACAGAGGTATTGCAGAATTGCGGCTTAAGAACAACAAAGCTGCGGGCTCTGATGGCCTACCAGCAGAGCTGTTTAGACTGGTGGTGATGAGCTGATAAACATCAGCTCCTAAACACGATTTGGCTCGAGGAAAACATGCCCGATGATTTGAATTTGAATGTACTGTGTGCTATGTTAATAAAAGTCGATCTCAGTGTTTGTAAAAACTGTCGCGTTATCAAACTTTTACTACCCATTGCTTATAAGGTCCTGTCAAGTGTGATATGTGAAAGACTAAAGCCGGAGGAGAAGGGCAAAAGATCGAAGCACTTTGAATTATTTTCTACGTGCGGTATATAATAGATAAGGATGTCGATTCCATCGCCTCCAAAGAAAAAAGAAGAAACACTGCAATCACTTCTTATATGCTAATTCATTCTGAATAAAACACACCAGCTCCATCTTCTATCTTCGGTTTTATCATTCCTGGTTGGATGTTTTGTTTTAGTGGCCCATTTAATAAAAGGAATAGTGATTAATTTCTTCATCAAGAAAATATCCTAGGTATAAGCTCACCTGAAGGAATATTTGTATCATTTGATATGTCAAAAACGTAACTGCCTGAAGGAAGCAGTAGTAGTATATACAAAGCTTTCTTAGTATCAAAAAGTTTTGACCAAATCTGTTTCATGTCTTTTTAAGTCGATTGAGCGATGTTCATCTTTTTGTCTGGCTGACGATGGTTGTCACAAATCTCTTTGAAACGTCTTAAAACTTAATACAGATTAATATAAGCTGTCTTAAAAGTAGGTTTTTGTTTAGTGGATTGGAACAAAGTAAGCTGTTTATTGGGTTACGTAATTATGGAAGTGAATCTCTTTGGAATTTATTGGGTTCTCGCGTTCGCAAGGGCAGGGAAATTCCGTTATGCCTGTCATTTCTAGACGGGAATTCTCTTTGATTCGCATTATTTGCGTAAACTTTAGTTTTGAGATAAGCCCAAAGGAAAAAGTTCATGGAGACAGCGTTTAGGCCAATTTACGTCATCTCTACTAAAGATCAATTAGCCATAGAATATTCCACGAACATGTTGACGCGCCTGACTTTGTTCCGTCCGACCTATTAAAACTATATTCTTTGGATATAGTTAGGAAAGTTTTCAGTCCACAAGAAGTTGCCTAACATCTCCACATTACTGCTCTAAATTTACTGTAACTGCAAGAGTCGTTAAATTAACGCGCGAATAACGCAGCCTCTGTATTCTCTTTAGACGAATGTGAGAGACATCGGACGGTCGGTTATGTATTAAATCGGTCATTTGTATGGGAGGTACTAGAATAAGCATGGCTTCTCGCTCGGTTTTTCTAATTTATCGTATCATTTATCTTATTGCAATTTTAGAATTTTGAAAAAACAAAAACAAAAAATATTGAATTTCGGAAAATCGCTAATTTGTATGGCAGGTACTAGAAGGGCCGTAGTTAATCAGTCGATTTTTAAAAAATTTTGCTAACCATTATATGAAATTAATATATTATAAAGCGTGTCCCAACAAGAATACAAGATTTAAATTTGGCGCCATTCGAAGTGTCATTGTTTGACATTTGAACAATTGTTATTGTTTGCTAGTAGAAGGTACGAGGTTAGTGAAAATGGAGCGCTACACGAATGAACAAAGCATTCTCATTGTGAAATTGTTTTACCAAAATGGTGAAAGTTTTGCGGCTACAGTTAGCAAATTGCGATCAATTTGGGGTCACAATAGTGCTCCAAAAGAGTCAACTGTAAAGAGATTAATGGATAAATTTGCCAAAACTGGGGCTGTTAGTGATGTAAAGACAAGAACGCGCTTTCGATCGACCGAAAATGTCGCAGCTGTACGTGATGATGTCGCTCAAACTCCATCCACCTCAATTCGACATCAAACTTGGTGTCTCCAAATCCACTATGCAGCGAATTTTGATGAAAGATTTGCATCTTCATGCATACAAAGTTCAATTGACTCAGGAACTGAAGCCAGCTGACCATGGACAGCGATGGGATATTGGAGAGACAACATGAAAATGCTGATTTTGCCGATAAAATCATCTTCAGTGACGAGGCCCATTTCCATCTTGATGGCTTCGTCAATATACAGAATTGTCGCATTTGGGGTGAGGAAAATCCTCGGGTGATTCACGAGAAGCAAATGCATCCTCAACGTGTCACTGTGTGGTGTGGATTTTGGGCTGGAGGAATCATTGGACCTTTTCTTATGAAAATGGGGCATGTCAAGCGCAAACAGTCAATGGTGTTCGGTATCGTGAAATGATAACCAGTTTTTTCGTGCCTAGAATTCAAGAAATGAATGTGGAGGGTATGTGGTTTCAATAAGACGGCGCAACATGTCATACAGCCAGAGAAACAATTCAATTGTATTATTTAAAATGTAAATCTTGCGTTCTTGTTGGGGCACCCTCTATTATGTACGCAACTAAGTTGTTCCCCCTGCTTTGTTTATAAAAATGCAACTTTGTATTGAATCATGTTTGCAAATAATTCATTGAAAGTATTGTTGCCCATCGCTAGCTACTACTTTTCCTCACCTTTCTGGCAAAGCTCGAATTCCGTCACGATTCTAACGAATCAGAGCATAACCTTCGCAGCGTAAATGTTCGGCCGAGGCGGCGACTAAGAAGCATGACCGGGCAGCCCCCAATGGCTTTTTTTTTTCTTTGGATTGCTGTAATGATTCCATTTTTCATCACCCGTTACAATACGATAAAGCACTTCCTTTTTTGTCGCTGAAGCAGTTGTTCACAGGCTAAAAAACGACGGTTCAACATCCCTTGTCTTCAACTCATAAGGAACCTAAGTTCCTTGCTTTTGAATCATTCCCCAATACTGAAGCAAGAAGCTCTACCTGCGTTTGACATGGATTCCCATCAGGCAATGCCGTCAGTTGAGTGTCTTCAAAGGTTTTTCGTCTTCCTTCAAGCGAACGGTTGTCAACATCAAAATCACCGTCTTTAAAGCGACGGAACCAATCTCGACAAGTTTTTTTTTATTTAAAGGAGCATCTCCGTAAACGCTCTCAATGAGCTTCAGCCGCCGTTTTCGTCGATTAAGAGAAGAAAATCAATACTTCCCCCATATGACGGTTATTTGGCACAATATCACACAACCAAAAGAATATGACGTCAAAAGAAAATCACTACTGTGTGTCAAGGCGGTATATTTGCCAAACGCCTAAGCTTTGCTCATGACGTTTAGGTTATGCCAGAATCGACTAGCACTAACAGCTGGCGGCGCCCTCTATTGGTAAACAGCGCACCTAATAATTGTTTTTGAAAAGAAGAATAGCCAGGGGGAACTTAGTTGTTGCGCACCTATTACGAAAATTTAGGTTTCTACATTTTCCGAAATAGGAACTACATAAAAAGAAAAAACGGAATTTCGGAAAATCCCTCAATTTATACCTCCTTTATTTCAGGTGAAGATATATAAACTCTAATTGTTGTTGCCGTTTTCAAAAATGTAATATGAATTTCAAAAATATGCTTTTTAGTTTCAAATGTTTTGAATTTTGTTGCAATGGTTCCATCCTAAATAATGTTTGTAATTCTCTGAAGAGAAAATAGAAGAAAAAAAATATGGAAACCTTGCATGCGGACGCATTTGTGTCTATAAATGCCAGCTGAAACATTTGAAATCGGTAGGTTTGGGAAGTACACGCAAAATAGTTATGCCAAAGATTCAACAAATGTTATCTTTCTTACTTCTAAGTCTAAATGCCGGGTTATCCATTTGTCGGTTCCAAAAGTAAAGTAAAAAAAACACGCACAAAGCTGTGACATCCATGAAACTTTTATTTCATTATAAAATTTGGACCTTGTGTACGAACGAAATACAAAGTCATTTAAATAACCGCCTCCGGATTAGTTGCGTATATTTCGGACGATAACTTGACGAATGTTTTGTTTTCAAATGCTCCAACGTTTGGGGATTATCCGCGTAAACACGGTCTTTGACGTAGCCCCACAAAAATACTTTAACGGCGTCAAATCGCACGATCTTGGTGGCCAATTGACATCGCCGTGAAACGTGAAGTTACGCTTACTGGATACTTCTCATGCAAAAAAGTTAACATCGGTAGTGCTGTCTGGCTCATGGTATCGTCTTGTTGAAACCACATATCGTCCATTTCATAATCTTCAATTGCAGGCCAAAAAAAGTCGGTTATCATATGGCCATAGCGCTCTGAATAAAAATTCGGATTTCCCGCCACACTTTCACTGACAGAAGCGATATTTTTGGCGGGGCGTACATTATGATGACTTACAGGCCTGACCACATACATATGTAACGCTTCTGGTCTCTTCAAATTTCTGTATAATGTGGCCAGTTCCTTGATCACTATGCCCCGATTGTGACGCCCATAATCGCCTTGTAATGCACGAAAAGTGCCCATGTTTAAATCACCACTTGTGTATTAAGTTTTAAATATTATTATGCGTTTTTCGGTTGTTATACGATCTATATTCGCAAATGGCAAATCTTTCACTAAATAAATATAGGGTGATTTTTGAAGATTTAAGTTTTCAGGTTGGTAATGGCGTCCAAACGTTATCTGTCAAAGCGAAAAGTATACTGTATACTCTGCCATTTCGTCCTGGAAAGACTAACAAGTGAGCAGCGATTTCAAATCGTTGAAATTTATTATCAAAATTCATGCTCTGTGACAAATGTGCATCGTTTGATACGACCATTTTATGGCCGTCATAATCGACCTGTTGAATCAACAACTCGTGCTGTTATCTCCAAATTTCGAACCAAATTTACTTTGCCGGACATAAAAGCATCGACTCGCATGCGTAGAGTGCGTACCGAAGAAAATATTGCAGCCGTAGCGACCAGTGTTAATGCGCGATTGGGCGATTTGATATTACAAACATATCGGGCATGTGTTATTCAACCACAAAGAAAATTTGTTTGCCCCAATTGGCTGAGTTGAACTTGGTTGATATGTGGTTTCATCAGGACTGTGCAACATGCCACACTACTCGCGAAACAATGGATATGTTGAGGAATGAATTTGGTTTGGTGAACAGCTTATCTTTCGATTTGGCGCTGTCAGCTGGCCCCCAAGATCTTGCGATTTAACGCCTCTTAATTGTTTCTTTGGGGTTATGTCAAGTCGTTTGTCTATGTGGACAAGCCGAACACTAATGAAGCCTTACAGGATAACATAACACGCGTTATTCGTAGAATACAGGCCGAAATGCTTGAAAAAGTGACGAAAAATTGGACCTTCCGAATGGACATTTTAAGACAGAGCCGCGGACAACATTTACACATGAAATTATCTTTAAAAATTAAATGGCAAAGACCAATTTATCGATTCCAATAAAAAATTTTAATATATGATGCAAATTTGATTTAAATTCGATTTAAAAAAAAACTACGATTAAAAAATCACCCTATAATAATACTTCAGATCACGGGTATTTAACAGCTGACAGCCTTGCCAGAGCGGTGGTTTTCGAAACCAACAACACACAATAACAATAATATAACATTAATTTTAGCTATGTTATTTTGCTTTTGGACCTCATTGAAAAGTTTATGAATTTTTTTACTTTATATTTACTCAGTTTAAACAAGAAATGATTTTATTTAATTAAAAAAGACTACAATGTATCAATTACAATGTATCAATATGTAAATATAAATATTTTTCTTTTAGCTTTAAAAACAAATACATTGATGATGACGTTTTGTTCAAAATTTGATATTACAAACATATCGTAAAACTTAAATATAAAATGTGTTATTTTTGAATTAAATTCCATAAATAATGTCCTTTGATAACTTACAACATAATCATGCATAAATAATTAATAATATTTTAAAATATCTGATTAAAATGTTGTTCGAGATATTGATGATTTAAAAAAAATTTAATTAAATCTAATATAATGCTAATAATATGTCATAAATAATATAAAATATTTCATATAATTCAACACAAGTTAACAAATCACAAGAGAATTCCATTTGTAAAAAGACGTTCATTAAACAAAAATATTCAACTGATTTGTATGATAAGAGGCGTGGCAACAGATTCAGATAACACATAAAATGCTTGCAAAAAATGCAATAAAGTGTAGCTTTAGTGTAATTTTCTTTCTGTACTGTAAAATTGTAAAACTATTGTTCTGAGATAGCTGCTTGAGAAGATTCCTATAGTAGTTAGCAGTTTTATTTTATTTTATTTCTTTTTTTTTTTTACTTAGAATGGAAAGTGTTGTACTTTAAGTCAAACACTTGCCATTCATTAAACGTGAGACGTATGATGAGATGCTGATGATTATTATGATGATGATGATGTTGATAAAACAAAAAGTAACTGATTAAAATATTGCTTTCTCTTCTGTTGTCTTATAAGGTGGCTGGTTGCTGTTGCAGTAGTTAGTGTATGGAACTATTGTATTAGGTATAGGATAGTTGATCGTTGGGTGCTTATGGTATATGAATTGAAAATGAAATTCCTCAAGTCTTTTTTCCGAAATTGCTTTTTGCTTTTCTGTCATATGGCGCGATAGATGTTAACTTTTGTTGATCATATTTATAAATGTTTTTTTTTTTCTTTTTTCCCCCGTTTTTTTCGTGATGTAAACGTTACACATTTACATTTAAAAAAAAATTATTCGATATATTTGTTTAAGAATGATGACTACGTTTAGTAGAATCTATTAAATTTAATGGCAGTTGTGCTCAAATTTTACATGTTGTCTATATAAAAAGTCTATTTGTTATGTGTGAGTTTTTATGTCATTTTCTTTGGTTAAAATAAATATAAATTATAAAAATACTAAAAAAAAATTTTTTTGTTTTCCAATTTAAATTCAAATTAATTACACTGGCCTATGCACGTGATTTGAGAGAGGGAGGTTTGGAAATTTAATATTTTTTTTTTACACAAAATTATACAAGACATAGAGAAACTACTGAAACCTACATTAAATCTTGACCGATATCGAAAATACTAAGAAAAAACAAAATCAATGAAAAAAAAATACTTTCGAGATTTTCCTAAAATTCTTTCTCCGTACATGGTTTTAGTCATTATTATATGTTATAAAGCCTCAAAAAAAGGTTACAAATATACCTCCAGGAATTATAAATGATATAAACTAAAGCGATTTCTTGAATTCTATTCCCATTCTAGATATCTGTCTTCGACAGTAGGACCATTTTGAGACACTTCCAAAAATACGGATTTTTTTAACTAACCGATTTGTGGTGATGCAAGACGTAACAAGAATATTCCAGTACTTTGATTGTACATTAAAATAATCGTAGTATGTATTTGTTTTTACCGCAAAGATATTAAGATTTTTCAGCAAATTTCCGAATAAAGGACCAAGCTTAGGAAACATTTATTTGAAAAATTTTAACTTTGAACGAATACCAAATGTAAATACATTACAGTTTATTGACAGTAATTTTGGATTGAAGACTTTTTAGGACTATGTGGTGCAAAAGAAGTGTTTCCTGCAAGGGTTTAATTCCATTCAACAATCAATAGAAACGGAAAGGTTGACATGGAATATAATCTGTGAAAATCTGTATAAAAGTCGTGATTTAGCGAGCGCAGAAGCATATTTTAAAATTATTTTCATACACAATCAAAGTGCAGGAGTATTTATATTGTACCCTTCCACTCTTCGGCGCATAATTGGAATGTTCAATGCGTTTCCCGCAGTTCAAGAAAGTATTAGTACAATAACTAGTTTGAGAGGGATTAATTAAAGAACAATCAAAATATATAAAGGAATTACTTCATAACTACCCAAAATTGAGCTAGAAACGTATAAAGTGTACGAGTGATCAATTAATTTTAAAAGTAGTTCCAACAAATTGTGGACAGGCAGAGAACACCTCTAAATTATGTACAATAATTGCATGTAGGTTGGTCATAATTTAGTAGATATCACTCTTCAAATTTAGAATTTGAATCTACAACTACCTCAGACATTTGAACAAGGACAGTATAATGATATGCGCACACCGTTGGAAAGCCCGCTAAAATACGTTCCGATTTAGCCTTATGAACTTGATTATTTTTGTACTAGAATATTGCCCCTAAAATGTTCTATGTTATGTTAGTGTAAAGACATCAAATGGTAGACGAGGGTTCACTATTTAGATGTGAAATAATCAACAAATTGCCATCATAAATAACTTCGGTATTTCATAGGCTAGAAATAAGCTCCAAAGCTTTAACGAAAGATTGAAAACTCCCCCATTTTTTCAATGTCCATATGTGTTATATAGCGCATTTCTGGTTACAACATATTCAAAAAAAAAAATTTCATTGTAAAAATCATTTAAAGGAAGCGATATCATCTCCTAAATTGTAAATTGTCTCAAAAAATCGTTTTGTACTTAATATAATAAATTTTGTTTAACGCTAGAATTATGTTCAATTCTGCACTTAAACCTTTTTTTTGTGTTGTTGGATATATATAGACTTATGATAGCTAATACACAATTTGGGCAAACAAAAATTATTTCCGTACAATTCGCTTTGAAATAAAAATGTTACATCAATTCAGGACAATTCTAGACAACTAATTGTGCTCTATTTCCATGTTACCTAATGTGACCATTTAACATTTTCAATTGAAATGCAGAATATTCCATTTGATATTGAGACGAAAACAAATGAAATGCGAATTTTCATTAAGTATTAAAAAAATAGATTGAAATTGAGAATTTCCAGTTAATAATCAGAAAAGAGTGATGGAAAGCAAGAATTTCTGTTTAATATTGAGAACATTTCAAATGAAAATGAGAATTCCAATTTAACTTTGAGAATGGAAGAATAGAAATTAAGCACTTTTGTTAGCGTACTGTTCTGAAAATAATAAATCAGATCTAGAAATTTGTATTTGGAAATTGGAAAAGTTAAAAATTGAGAGTTTGAATTTGCATTTGACATTTAGCTACCCAACTGTTTGTATTGAGAAAAGAACAAATGAAATTGAGAACTATTCTTTGCACAATAACAAAGGAAAATTCTCAATTACAATTTTTCGTTTTCTACAATCAAATGTATAATCTATTCTATAATCAAATGTCGGATGAACTTCTCTCATTTACAAATGAAAAAATTCTCAAATTAATTTATTCCTTTTGCAATTTTTCCAATTGATGTTTTCTTAAATCGAAATGAAAGTGATCAATTTAAGTTGTCCTTTTCTCAATGTCGAATACAAAATTTCATTATTAAAAAAATTTCTCTCAATTTCAATGGTAACTTCTCAATCTCAAAAGATGTGTTCTCAATATTAGAATATTTTCTTAATATTATATGCATGTATGTTAAATGCATATTGATATTTTCTCAATGTAATATTCAATTTGTCATAG